>WAAG01080322.1:245-16473 GCA_013390105.1 Tichodroma muraria
GCTTTGTGGTACTTTCTCTTACCAAGTCAGTCTGGGAGAGCAGATACACCGATTTCAGGAGCAAATGGCCATCTCCTGCTTCCCCTTTCTGTTGTAGCAATTTCTCCAAAGCCAGACGAGCTTCTTCTGTTACCACAAAAACATTAAACTTAAATGCTTAGTGAAAGATGAAAATGCTGCATTTATTCTTTCTTAACAGAGCTGACAAACTTAATAAAATTACAGTAGCAGGAGTCCACTAAAGTAAACAGAAAAACAAAATTATTTTGATTCAGCATCAAGCTCAGTTAATGTAAACGACGTGCTTCAAACTGACAAGTTTCACCAAGAATACCAGCTCAGTTCATGAAGCCTGGAAGCTGACAGCATAAAAAATGTACAACAGCCACCAGGAAAGCCATATGTGGCTAGCAATGTTTGTCTCCTTTAAGAAAGCTCCATAACCTACTCTTTCACTCTTACATGCATTATACATTACACACTTCCAGCTACAAAAATTCCAAACTAAAGATCAGCATGGTACACAAGGCCAAATCTTCAGTGCAATCACCTCAAATCAGTGCTAGCTCACACCCACAAAAATATCTGGTTTGCTACACAGCATTTTCCTGTTCCCTGTTTATTTCTAACACAGAGTACAACTGAAAGACACAGATTTCCAGAATAACTGGATCCAATGGATATGGTATGGGATCATTACCTGCAGGTTTGCCATTCAGATTCCTCTTAATTTCTTTGGTCAGAAGCTTGGAAACTTCACTGGCTAACAGCTGAATGTTGGGGAATACAATTATGCCAGCAGACTGCTCCCAGGCCTGAAATCCAAGTGCAGCTGTTAAGTCTCTGACACATTGTGTCTTTGGTAGATTGACAAAAATTAATAAACATAAATAAAGGAGCATAAGGCTAACATTCCTCTATAAAATTCCCTCCCTAGTGAGTATAGTCCATTAAGAAGTATTTCCCAAACAGGCAGGAGTACGACACTACAGATAGAGAAGTCAAACTGGAACTACTTTTTGAATCATGTAATGCACCTACTAGAGAGCTTTTACAGTATTTTCTACACTGAATACAATCCAAACAATGTAAATGTTGGTCCTACCCTCTGTCACTAATTATTTGTATCAAAAATTATGCTAGACCCTTTCAAAATATGACAACTTGATGAAACACAAATTTATAGAAAAGTTTATAGACAATTTATAAATAAGTTTATAACTCATTTGTTCAAGAATGGACAAGCAATTAAGTACAAAAATACAAAATTTAAGTACAAAATACAAAAATTAAGTAGTAAAAAATTATCTATTTTACTAGATAAACAACAGTAAGACTTGTTGATTCTCTGAGTCTGACAAACAAACCCTCTTAAATGTTTCTTAGCCCTTCCTTTGGGGGGAAAAAAATTAAAGATTAATAAAGAAAATATTCCAGCAAACTAATACTATTGTACCCAACCAGCCTCCAAGAATCAGGTGCCAATTCTTTTATTTAAAACATCTGATGATACACACAATTATATAATAGCAACAGTTCAGCATTCACCTCTAAAGACTAGTCTGAGATACCCCTGTCCTCAGCAACCTTCAAAATTTTCTTTAGAAAAATCTCCTTTTAGAAGCTCTGAAAAATCACACTGTAAGCCCCAATGATTAAAGGAAGAAAAATGACATATGTCTTCCTAAAAAAAAAATTGGATCAGACATCCCATAATACTTTCTGCCAAGAAATCAGTGCAACTCTTTGTAAATGAAGATCCTCCACAAATATAATTTCCTTCCCTACCATTGCTTTCTATTTCTTTTCTTTCATCACAGATGGCAGCTTGTGGACAGAGTGTTAGTCATCTCTCACTGATCAGGCAAGCACCTACTTTTTACTTCATTTTTCTGCAGTCAATAAGCAAAATGATCCTAACTCTTCTTTCTGTGCTGCAAGTGTGAAATGCAATTGCACGGTGTGCCTATTATTGATTTTCATCAATCAGTCAATAATATTAAAAGCAACCTATTTTTTTCAGATTTTGACCATAAGTTACTTTCAGAGACACTCAGTTGCAGAAGCAAGATCCACCAATTCCTCCACCTCTGATGCAGAAGGGAGGGAAGATCTGTAAAGAACAGAAGAGCAAGCTGGGCAAACACAATGACAAGAAACCTACAGTCACTTAAAAATATACAATGTTTGTCATTAATCTATGTCCTTTTTTCAGAAGAAAGCAGTGAGATTTCCACCCCTCTTCCTCAAAGAGGAATACTCTCTTAACACTTCAGAAAGGCTTTGCCATACTCACTTTTTTGCTAACAGAATGAGCAGGATAAGTTTTAGAAGCCAGACCATACACAGCAGAGAGCAGTAACCAAATGGCCATAGCAATGCTATTAGTCCATCACCCTACAAAGCAGGCCACTGATGTTCTGATTTGATTTTGTCAGTGCTCTTTCTGAGGGTTGGACACTAGTCTTTAGAATACACTGTCCTTTAGGAACAGACTTAATTATCATATTCATGTCTGAGCCTATAGAAGATCTAGATCTGGAAGCATATCAACCTAACTCCATTGTAGGATGTCTGCCTTTAGGGGAAACTCAAATAATATGGTATCAAAGTAATCTGATTTTCTTTCTTCCTCTTAAACCTGATTCTACATATTTAAGGTTCTGCCACAAGTCCCCTGTGTCTGCTGTTACCATCTGCCCTTCCTATTCCATGGTTCATGGAGAGATGCTATCTCAAAAGCCAGCCATGTAATAGAACATTCTGATACTTTCTGAGGCACCAAGAGGGAAGCTACAGAAGGCACATTAAAATGACTCCCAGCCCAGGCCTGAATCACGAGCAGATGGCTGACATTTCCCTCCCACACCTTTTCCTTCTACGTCAAGGAGTATCGGTGAGTAACAAGCCCCCGCACCCCAGGTGTCTCCTGCTCGGTGACCCCTCTCTCCAGCCAACTGAGGACGAGCTAAAGCACTCTAAGACAAAAAGGCAGAGATGCACTGGCATTTGCGTGATTCAAACAGGAAAGTAAAAGCAAGAGAAAAATCTTCCAAGGCGGGAGGGAACTCTCACCAAGTCCATTGTTAAACTGGGGGAAATGAGGTAGTTTCTGTAAGAACTTCATGGCATGTACAACTCAAACTGAGATGCATTTCCCCAATCCAGCAGAAGGCTGGTATATGAAGGGAGTAAAAGTCATGAGGGGAAGGAACTGATGACTAAAAGCTAGAGGACAAGATCTTCCTCAATGTACTCTTAAATGAATAATGCAAAGCCAAAATGCTCTAGTCACACCTCTGGACCTAAATGCCTACAAAATATACAAAGATCATGCTACTAAATATCCACTAGCATATCTAAGAAAAGTGGAGAGGAAGACTCTCACACCTAGGGCACAAAATCAAGTGTTAAGCTAACGAAAAATTCACTTCTCCATTATGAATATATTCGGTAGCAAAGTTTCCTTTGAGAATTTAAAAGCCCCTTTTTGCAAACTTTATTGAAATTGAGGAAATCAGTTTCTACAACCCTAAGGCTTGTGAAGTTCAGCCCTACAGAATGGAAACTTTTGATGGATGTGCATATGTACAACATTGCCAGTCCCTTAGCAATACTCCTCTTGCCTCCTGGGAACAACTGTCCTTTGATCCTAAAGTACTGGTAATAAGATTTATTTGCTTATTTACCATGACATGTGAAAATCTGCTGCTTTGTTGTCCAATTTGTAATTCTTAAGATTTCTAGATTTTATAACTTTTATCACCCTTGTTCAATAACAACTCTCTCTGTTCTTCGAAACTTTCACTCCAAAAAATTATCACCACATTAAAGGCATTCTTGCTTTCATACTTATTTAAGGATCAGTAAATCTAAGGATGTTGTATATAATCTCATATCACCACAACTTGTTTATTTCATGCTCACTACATGGTATTCAAAAACTAAAGTTCTAATAGAGCTCAGAAACGTTGAGATCTTAGAATTTCAATTTAATTGTAAATTTGAGGTAGGAAAACCTCAACAGAAGAAATTCACATAAAGCCTGCAATATATTGCTTAAAAAAACGGGAGGAAGCAGTTTAGAGAGACTGTTTTCTATAGCAAGGCCTGTTCATTGGGATGAATTAATACCCTAGAAGCATTAAGAATGTTTGTTTTCCATGGACTTTCAAAAGGAAGTGTGCTGGTTTGGTCTGGGGAAAACTTTCTTCACAGTGGCTGGTATGGGGCTGTGTTTTGGATTTGTGCTGCACACAGGGCTGATGATACAGAGATGCTGCTGTCACTGCTGAGCAGGGCTCACACAGAGCCAAGGCCTTTTCGTGCTGCTCCTTGCTGGCAAGGAGGCTGGGGGAGACACAGCCAGGACCGTGACCAAAGGGACATTCCAGACCGAGGGCATTCAGCTCACTACATAAAGGAGGGGGGGAAACGAGGAAAGAAGTGGGGGATGTTTGGAGTGATGGTGTTCTTTAACACTTCTGATTTTCTCTGCTATTTCACTGATGAGGGGTGAGTTGCTGTGTGGTACTTGGCTGCTGGCTGAGGTTAAACCATGTCAGGAAAGAAGACAAGAGATCTGGAAACAGCTCTAGGAGAAAAAAGGAAAAAAAAAAAAAACCTACTCAAAAAAAAACAAAACAAAACCTACATGGCTCTCACTTCAAACAAAATGCTGTAACTTAGTTCTGTCTCAGGAAAAGAAATCAAAAGTGAAATTTTCAGCATGCCATTTTAAAAGCAGATCCATGGAAAAAGGACGTGCTCCTTTACAGAAAACTCAGATTATCAGCCCTGATCTGACTTTGACATGCATTTTTTGGAGGCTGAGAAAGGAATACTACCCCTTTGCAGAGCCAGTAATTTGGTGACCTGATAAGGCAGTGTGACAGCAAAGACCACCACAGCACATGTAGTGCCATTTGCAAAGAGATTTGTTTCCAGTGACAGGCTCATTCAGAGAGCAGCAGTTCTGTTCAAATATAGCCTTTGGTTTGGGAGGGAAGCTCTTTTATGCAAACAAATCCTGAAGTTCAGAGGAAGTGGTGAAAAGTGAAAGCTTTGTTAAGTAAACATAAAATATCTGTAGGACCATTTAGATTTAATAAGAAGGCCAGTCCTGAGGCTCTAGGCTATACATTCACTGTCTTTTCAGACTCCTCCACTCATTTTGTCTGCACTGCCTTGAACCAGGGCAAGCTTGTACTCAAACACCACAAACTCTTCACCATGGGCACTTCCAGATCCTACCCACAACTCAGTTGCTTGCACCAGTTCCAGCACTGTTCACTGACACCAGTGTCTACAATGATTTCACTGCGCACCAGGACTAACAAGTGTCAAAGGTTCATTCTCCATCCACCTCAGTGAAATGTTTATGACTATCTGGAAGTTATTCCTGCTTTACTGTCACAGACACCAAAGTCACAGCCCTGAGCAGAGTGATTTTCCTATACACTTAGTTCAAAATGCAGAGTATCCCCTTTTAGGCCTCACAGTGCCTCCATATAAACAGTGACCATGCATTAACTATTTTTTTCTCACCTACCCACTGACTTCTGTTTTAGAAATCCAACTCAGCTAGGTAAGGAACAGATAGCTCAGAGTTCTGTCACTCAAGAGCACTGAGAACTCACAAGTACAGACACCTGAAATAGGCTATCATTAAAATATGGTTTCACCAAAGAGAGGTTTTTATTCTCTTTCTGAAAGACACGGTGAGAATGTAAAAATGCAGATTCAATACCCATAAATACTCAAGGTAATCCAAGAGAAAAACAATTCTGTACTTGTACATAACTGCAGTACATTTAAAAATAAGCCAGTTTTTTTGCTTCACTCAGCATATGCTGTGCCATTCTGTCTCTGTATTGTCCTCTCAAGAAGTTTCCTGTATATTCCACAGACTCTAGCAAAGAAAACCAGCCCATAAGGCTCCCATTCATTACAGAGCTCTTCTAGTTTCACCTTTCAATATGTTCATCTCAGAAATCGTTGGCTGATAGCAGCTGTAGGGCAGTCTGCTAACTAAAATGTTCTAGCTCTCAGCAGTGTCCCTCACCCACGATATGCCCTTCCTCTTCTCACTCTATGGTATCATCATCTCTCACTCAACTCCTCTCTCAAGCACTAAAATCAGACATCAGCATTGTCATTAACCCTAAAATTCCATCTAAGGCTGTACACCTGCATTTCCTCTAACAGGCTGCATGCCACAACCACATTTTCCCTGACTGAAACTCTGCTCAGCCCCCACTAAATAATAAAACAGATGAGGCAGACATGAACTGACCTCTTCACTTTGTAAGATGCCTGCCACACTCCTTGATTTCAAGAACAGAACTTAGCCATTCAGGAAGGTGAAGCAGTGCTCCCCCGTGTACTTTTTTCATGCAAAACTAGCAGGTAAGGTAGATGAAAGGAGGACAAGAAACTGCTTCTTCAGGCTCCCAGTTGAGTAAAAGAATTTATCACCTATAGGGATCCTGCTTCAATTAACTACATGGGTTGTTTAGGTGACCACAGAATAAACAGGGCAAAAGAAACTCAAATTGGCATCTGCACCAAAGGCAATAAAGAGAACAAACCTTTAAGAAGAGGAGAAGAAATTCCATCAGCCTTCTCTGTTGATCCTCTGGGATGAGAAATGGAGCCGTTTGTTCATATTCTACAAACTGTTTGCCTAGAGTCTCCCACAGGAGGGTGTGGCTCAGGGGTAGCTCATCCTTGCTGTGCGCAGGCTGCTCCAGAACTCCTGTGTCTCCATCATCAGGGCTCTGCTCTTGCTGTCCTGCATTGTTAGGTGAATCCTCCAGCTGCCACATGAGTTCACCTGCTTTGTCCATGCTGAGATGAGACCAGATAAACATACTGTATTATTTACACCTCTTACCAGTCAATTCTCCTAAGAAATTAGACGCTGACAGTTTTATCTGTTGGAGATAGAGTTTAGAAATATGGAAATACTCTCAGTCACTGACTCTTTTCCAATTTTAACAGCAAAGCACCCTGCTCCTGGACAAGAATATTTACTACCCTGCAATTGCATGAACAAGCTCTTTTATGAGATGTATGCATGTGCTACACAACTCATCTGGGCTTTGGCAGAACAGACTAGTAAATCACACAGCAAATTTGTATTCCAGCTCCAGTTACGCCTCTGAGCCACATCCTCTCCCTTATATCTCAGTCACCCCAACTGCAAAACAAGTTATAACTATTACTATCAGCAGATGCAACAGAAGAGCACTAGCCAAGGGCCAGGTTACACATTTCATTGAGTATGGATGCTAAATCTAGCTGCACATCACTGATACATTCCCCACTTAGAGTGGAGCTGAAACCCATCTGGAAGAGTAGCTGTGTGGAAAAGCCAAAGATTCCTCACAGAGCTGTTCTGGCCCAAAGCGGCAGCAACATTCAGCTCTTCTTTGTGGCAGATGTACAGCTCTGTACAATAGGTATTTTCACAACAACACTGCTTGTTTTCTGATCCTGTAAACTAAAGCAGATATGCTGCAATGAGGGAACATGGTGCTTCTGGCACTCTCATTTCCATCAACATTAAAGTGGGCCCATCCTGCACTACACATCAAGGAATCCTTCTGGCACCCTGATCTCAACCCCAAGTCCTCTCATCTACTTTACAGCCATGTTTTCATCCACAGTGTTCTGGGGGGGTCACTCAGCCCTACTCCTCTGCCACAGCCTTCTGTGAGCTCACCCTGTTATGCCAAGCCTACATCACGACAACTCTTACACCAATGGAGAGCAGGCTTCTCCAGCTTCCATCAGTCATCCATATGCTAATTGGAGTCTAGGTCATTGTCTGACTATTCTTGAGACTACAACAGGACAAATTATGACAGTGTGGGTGGGCAGATGTGAATTGTCACCAAGATGAACGTAGCTCACTTTACTTACCAAATATATAGTTTATTAAGAGCTCAAAAGAGTCTTCAACAAATCATTACCTCTTAAGGAAAAACACCAATCTACCATCATTTCTGGGAAATAGGTTCTTTCTCTACAGTGTCTCTTTGATTGCCTTTCCATCATTCCAATAAAAATGCCAAAAAAGCAAACGTAACTAAAAATATGCGTAAGATCTGCCCTACCAATACATACATACATTAAAATAAATTTTAAAAGACAGTATCACGAGCTTGGTTTAGAATTATGAGCCAACATTAAAACTGCATTTGGATTCTCTTCCTTCATCATCCATCAGTTACATAGCTAGCTTACTGCTTGCATTCTGCCCACTCCATGCCAGATGAACCAGTTTCACTTCCACACTCCTGCAGTAGCCCTGTACTGCAGAGATGAAGGGCAGGGCATTTATCTTGTGTGCACCACACCACCTGCAGCAAGATGACGGTCCCAGCAGACACCTGTGCTCAGATGCAAATGCTGGTCCTTCCCACTACACCACAGGCTAACTTATTTTACCACAGCCCATACTCTGTCCTTTGCTAGGAGATGGAGACCTATTTAATTTTGATCAGCCCTCAAGGAACAGTCAGTCTAGAACTTCCTATCTCCCAATGTTTTGCGTTTTGCTGCTGTTGTTTTCTTTAATTATCTGCATTAAGACAACAAGCCCTATGAGAAGAAAAAGTGTGGTGACTGCAGAAAGTAAACAGGAAGACTGTTCCTCATGACTATGTGGCAGTTACATTTGTCATATGTTATACTTAACTCTGGGGTGGGATTTTGACTCACTCCAGTCAGCCTGAAGCTGTAAATGTGTTGGTTGAGAAAGCCTGGGTGCTGTTGTAGTGGCTTTGGTGAGCATAATTCAGGAATGTTTTCAGTGAGGCTCAACTTGCATGCCAAATAGCAAAGCCATTCTCTTCCTCAGGGAGATCTCTCACCTTGGAAGCTGCTCTGCTAAGCCTAAATCAATGCTAACAAGTAACTCACTCCAGTACCTACGGTCACCATGGTCTTCTGCATAGAGAACCGCAAAGTGCTTTGCAGAGACATTCTAGAAATGGTGAGACTTAGTCATGGAGAGGTGAAATGAAATGCTTCCACTGGCCTCAGAAGAAGGTCAGTGATTGATGAGTCAACTCCCTGAGCTGCATTGCATGGTCCTGCAAATGTGTTTACCAATTTTCTCTTTCTATTTATACTTGACTGAGGAGGCCTTTCTTGTTGGTGGCACAGTTAAAGCAAGGATCGCCTCTCCAAGTGCTCACTCTAAGAATCCATGTAATGAAAGGGTTCATCCCAGCTCCACAGAAACTCTTGCAACCAGGTACTCAGGAACAAATTCATTAGTGAAGAATGGATTTTAACAGGCTATGTAAGATGTTTAAAGTGTATGTGAAACACTTTAATCTCCAAAACTACATGAAAGCAAAAGGATGATTATGATATTCCTCATTATTTATTCCAACTATCTAGACTACAAAAGCCATATCAGACTAAATAACAACCCTCCAGTATTAGTCTGCTGACTCTACTTGCACTATGTACTTTAAATATTACTTCTCCTAGAAGCCTTGGCTTGCATCTATAGTTTGATTAGGACTTCTAAATGCTTTCAATTTTCTATTCATCTTGGAGGACAATTACTCTTCTAGACCAACCACAAAATCACATAGTTCAGCATTAAAATATCTTTGGTATTAAGGATAACTTAGATATTTTGAAAAGGTGTTACATGTTGTCTCTTGTAGACTACACCACTTGTTATGATCCTCAGTGTTAGTTAATAGTTAAAATAATAATAATAATTTCCGTTTACCAAGTTTTTGTTTGATTCTCGATTAAGTTTGATAAGGTACTTTTTTATAAGTATCATGATACTTATAAAAAAAGAAGTATCTTATCAAACAATCTTAAAAACTTACTTCAAAAAGTAAACTATAAATAATAAGTATTTTAAAAGATATAAAAGTGAAGATTAATCAAATAAATCTGATAGTATCATTCAGAATGCAGTCTCAGGTTACAGAGAGAAAATAGAACTTTATAATGTATTTTCCCTTTTTTTCTAAATAAAGCTTGTGTGAAATCACACAGCAATGTGGCTACATCTTTCCAGACTGAAAAGACAGAAGGGAAGAAAGGCCTGACCAAAACTGGCAGACGGACCAGCACAATACTGTTACTAACAGCTCACTAGCTGAACAAACATGATTTTTTAATGACACTTAATTACATTTATCTCTGATTACCCTCCTCAACAGTTCATAGAGGGATCCCATTCAGGTAAAAAAAAATCCAAGTTTGCACCAAGGCCAAAAGAGAATCAAGTCTCCTACCAAAATTCCGGACAAAATTGGTCCACTTTTTACAGCCAGTATCTTTAAGAAATGTTGTTGAGTGTACATGGAAATCTTTAATCTCCAAAAGCACATGAACACAAAGACTACAACTGGCCTCCTTATTTACTCCAACTGTTCAGGTAAGAGATACACTAGACAAAATATCAGACCCCTAGTTCTAGGACTACCTGCTTCAAATATTCTTTATCCTAATATATTTTCTTGAGTATTAAATCCCAGGATTCTGCGGACTATCGGAAACACACAGCTCAGATCATTCCAAAAATCCAGTGTGATACTCCTTTATACTCCCTTCCTTTCATTGGCAGACAAGATGACTGTTTAAAGAACACAGTTATGTCAGCTAATAATTGTAAATGCCAAGAACAGGAATTCCACTACTTCCTAAGGAAAGCTGTATTTGCCCTGCAGTTTAGGGTGAACTTTGACTGAAACTTTCACTAATTCAAAGTAATCCCATCATAACATACCAGTTACAACCAATACTGCAGGTTCCTTCAACACTTAACAGTCTGTTCTGTCTGCTTTCACAGAAAATCTCTTGACATACCTGGTCTCCTAGATTTGGTGGTTCCTGTTGCAGCCAATAATCATATCCAGAGAAGTGAGTGGTGCTGCTTCTGTTCTACCAGGCATGTTGGTGTATGCAGCAGCTCCCACTCTGCTCTTTAAACTTTCCACTGTGAATCACCTGATTAGCTGCTGCACTTGCTTCCTGAGGAAAGCAGAAGTGAAAAGCAAATGAACCACAGCTCTGGAGCCATCAAGCTCCCAAAGCAACTTAGAACAGCTCAGCTAACACACAAACCTGGAAGGCACAGCATTCTTCTCCTGCATCAAGAGTAACCAGCTATTTCCCCCTCTGTACCACATTCACAAGGGAAAGGGGAGTGGGATTTGTTTCATTTTGGTTTTAAATGTAAGGTTTACAAAACTACTACAAGAATACAGCACCACAAAGCTCATGCTCTCTGTGCAGCCATCTATGGCCAAAGTCAGGCAACTGTTGTAGTCCTTCCTCAAATGCCACACCCTTAAAATAAATACATTTCAATGGTGAGGGGAATTCTGTGTCCCTGACCTCTTTACTGAAATGGTCAAGGCAGCTACTCAGATCAAGAGGCAAACAAACACTATAACCTCACTGACAACACAAATGAACCTTGATTAGATTGGGGCTCGGGGGAAGATTACTTCTCAGTTGTCTAGTTGCTTTTCTGTTCTCCCTAATAACACATCTGAAAGACTTTATAATGGTTTTTAAGGGGAGGTGGAGTTTAAGCATTTTTACACAGGAAATTCACGTGTTTCCAACTGCTTCTCCCCAGCAATGTTATGCTGACCTTGAGAACCAACGGGATCATGACCTTGCAGTGATTGAAACCTGAGGGGACTCTACCCAAGGTGGTTAAAGCCACCTGTTTTCTGTTAACACCCACTTCATTCAAATACTTGAAAAAGCATTCAGAAGGAAAACAAACCAACTTTCTCTCCCAACTAAGCTGCAACTTTGCTGCATAAAGTGCTGCTAATCCAGGCTGAAGACTCCCAGTAAGTCATAAGCCAGGATAGCAATTGCATATACTCTACAGGGACCTCTCTTGATGCAGTGGTATTCCTGGCACAGAGCAATCCCAGAGGACTGCTCTCATCCCTTATGGGGAACGTCTTGTATTGGAATACAGGCAGCAGCAAAATCATGGGTTTATTTCATCCCTTTAAACCTTATACCAGGATTTAAGCAGAACTGTAGTTTTGCTGCAGAGATATACCTTAGATCCCAAGGAAAAGACTGCACCAATCTATATATACAGTAGCCTCTAAACTGACCAGGTTTTGGAAAGCATTAGCTAAACTAAGTATAATTTACAGAGTGTTTTCCAAGAAGATGCAAAGTCACGCTGAGCTCTGCACACTCAGGGCGGCTCCAGTTAATATTGCATTTGGCCACTTCAGTGAGCTCCAGAGGCACTGACAGCTCCGGGCTGCACTGGTGTGGCTGTGGGGCCTGTGGCAGCTCTCAGCACAGGCTGAGCAAGCTCACACAGCCTGTGAAACTCTGTGCCAACACACCCACACTTCCCTGCCGTAGGCCATTCCCATACCAGCTGATCCACTGCCAGCTGCAATCCAGCTGAACCCACACTGGTGAGATGAATGGCAGAAGCACAGACATCCAGAAGAGAATATTAATACCAATCCAACAAGAACATCACTGCCTTAGACTTCCTAACTCAGAAACAAACCTATATGTGCTCCACTTCTACCCTTTTACTGCCACGTTAAAAGCACAGAAGGTCATTTGCAGCAGCCCCACCATGCTGTACGATCAGAGAGGTTTATTTCCCAGGGATCTTCCTAATCCAGTGGAATCTCTTCACTAGATGATGTCAGGACTCCAGTAGACACACAGTCGTTAGGAGAGTCACAACAGAGGAAGCACCATTTCTCTTTCTCACACTTCACTAACTGTTGATGGGTCTGAAAGTCCAGTTTCAACACGCCCACCCACTTAATCTCTGCTTCACTGGAGCAAAACAGATGTAACCAAATCATCTGTAGTAAAAATAACTCGAGGGGTAAAGACAAATATACAGTTAACATAGCAAGAAACAGTGCCACAACATCCTTTGTCAGTCTGGGTTGCTTATACTAAAAACCCCTTTATAATGTGCCTCCACCTACAAAAAAGGGAAGAAAAATCCTTCTTTGCCCTCTTCTCTATAGTCTTAGGGAAAGAAAAAAAAAACCCAACACATCTCCCACATGCATTTGCATCCATGTGGGGCACCTAATTCAAAGAAACCTTCATCTTGTTTGAGACATCTAGAAAGGGCACTAGATCTCCTGGTCCCAGGAGCCAGCTCTACCAACACCAACTGGAAACTGCCATCTGATGGGGCAGCACTGTGATGTGGGTCATCCATGGCCCAGTGGAGATGGTGTCCTGCCTGAGCCAGACATACAGCTGGCTTTCTGAGGCAAGGACACAGAGATAACTATAACTACAAGGCCCACCTGTCTCACAGCATGGAATACTGTCCCTCATGTTGCTTCTTGTCAGACTTCTCTCTTCTTTGCCACTCCAATCTCCACACACAAGTAGAAAAAAACAGATTCACATCTTTACATCTATCATACTAGCCATACCAATGTATCCTTGTGGTTCAGAATGCCAAGGATCACAGGACTTCTTCAGCCAGAGGCTGGAGGTCAGCAAATGCAGGTTTCCCCAAAAACACAACTTGCAGTATGCTTCAGTCGCATTACATTCACCAAATGTCTGACTGGCTACAGCGAGACCAGACATCCTCTGGCTACTGCTGTGCAGTTGCATTTGCCTATGGGGCTCAGAGTTCAGCCCAACTGCAAACCCAAATGGGATGGGGCTTTGCTGAGATTTCTCCCTTCAGCAGGTTTGTCTCCTTGTAGACATAAAAAATAAAATTCTGCTGAAATTGCTGAGACAATAAATTTTTCTGCTGCACATTTGTAACCTTCAATCTAGAGAAAAAAAGCAAATGAAACACGTGTTCCTTTCAACATTTCAGTGTTCAAAAGTTGAATTAGCGGCAAGCTTTTTCCCCACTCTGCCTTTCTTGCTAAAATCCATCATCTTTTCTTGATAAAAAGAAAGTTGATTAAAATTGTTCTTAGAATCATTATTCATTTCTTTAGGGAAGCGGCTGTGTTTCATTTTCCTCCCTTCTTTTCAGTGGCAGAACAGAAGCTGACAGAGAAACCGCAGAGAAAGGCGACACAGAAATTTAAGCCATCTGCCTAACCGTCGTTTTCACTCATCGTTTTTCTCGGCGAACCTTGAAATTTGCAATGAAGGAGGCATTCAGCTCCTTCAGCACATGCTCCCAGAGAAGCAAAAGCAGCAGGCTACAAAGAAGCTGGAGGATTGCTGGCCTGAGCAACTCAACTCCTCTCCCTCAGGCACACGCACAGGGAGCCATGGGGCAGAAGGTGTACAGAGGCCACCCCACCTCTTTGGCGGGCTCTTCTCTGGAGGTCAAAGCCCTGGGCAGGTGGATGGAAAAGACAGCTTCTGTTGTGCTGCCAGGCAGCCCCAGCTGAGCCAGGGCCCTGCCTGCCCAGCCCTTGAGCAGGACCTCAGCCCCTGAGGGGATAAAGGCGGCGTGTGCCGAAGCACGGCCAGGCGGCGCAGACGGCCAGGCAACCCACGTACTGGTGCACCTGCACGGGCAGCTGCACTTCAGCTGCAAATTAAATGGAGCTTGTGCTGAGGAAACCATGAGAGGTAGCTGGTGAAGACATACAGTGTATCCTCAAGGAGCCTGAGCGCTCTCAGCCTGTGTGGGGAGCCCCAGACATCCCGCACTACTCTGGCACCACGATGGTGGGTTCGAAAGGACGGGGCAGTTTGCAGCCTTCCTCCTGCCGTCAAACTCCTAACCTGTCTCATGAAAGTGGTCCCTTTCCTTCCCCCATGCTTCCACCTGAGCAAGGTCAGGAGTTCTGCAGCTGCTCCTCTGTGCCTCCTGGCACCCAGCCGGCACCTTCCGTCAGCAGTAGCAATGTTGTGTTGCAACGATAATTTGTCACTTTAATTTTACCATTTCAAAATGTTTTGTTCGAAGCAAATTCCCTCCATCAACACAGATCAGTAAATCAAAATTAATTTTTTTCCAATGTTTTTGTTTCAACAGGAACCAATGGAAGTGTATCCAATGACCTGCATCTTACATGTTGGGCTGTAACAGTGGTTTTCAGTCTTGGAATCTGTGCAATCTGAACAAAATCCAGTTTCTAGGTAGTTTCCTACAAACCATTATGCAGCACATGTAAATCAGCTGCTTGATAGCTTCACCCTTTGGTCATTTTTTTGCTTCTGCTAAAATTAGTCAGAGGGACTCACTGGATGATATAACTACAGAAGTACACTGAATAATTTTAGGCTACACTTTTTAAAAATTCTGTGCATAAATAAATCTCAAAATTATTCCAGAGTCAGTAAAATAACATCAACTTTCAAAAATACAAGGAAAAAAGAATCTTCGTTTAAAAATGAATATGCAACAAAAGTGAAAACATTTTTGTTTGAAATTGTCAGACCCAAACAGAACTGATAAATAGAGTATTTTTTTCCCCAGAAGAAAAGAATTATCACTAAAGTTCCTCTGGGGAGCTGCTACTTTGATTAAATGTCATCTACTGACTAGAAAAGCATTGTTCAGGAAAATTTTAAGGCAACTTGACTGAACACAATCTCCACACTAAAACCCATGTTAGTCTAATGAGATTGAGGAAGTTGAAAGGCTGGTGCAAAAATTATAATTGGCATAGCAATGGCATGCCCCTCTTGTACCTCAGATTGGCTCTCCAATACATGTAATACAGGATACACAGGAATTCATTGTTTTTATATCAACTCAAAAGTTGTTGAATTGAATGTTCACGATACAGAAGTTCTGCAGGATTTCTTTTTAATATTTACAAAGCAAAGTGAGACTTTAACACAGAGCGCTTATCAGAAAGTAGCACTCACAGACAGCTGCAGACAAAAGCACAAGATGTAATTACATATTGACCAAGAGTTGCTTTCCCTGGAAGATTTATTCTTATGCTTTTCTTGGAAGATTTATTCTCTCTGCAGAAGGATCATCAAAGTGTCTGCAGACATCACTTTCTTAGGTGAAGAAATGGGTGAGAAATGGGTCCTAGTTCCTGCTTTACACCCCTTTACTTTCTGCAAGGATTTTGCAGCTTGTACAGCCTACAGCAACACTCATCATCATCTTAGAGGAAATAGGGAGCCTGAAGTTCAGGCTGAACAAATTAAACAGGATCCTTCAAACACAAGTGTGAGAGCAGACATTTTTCCAGCTCTGATATGTCCCATGCTAGCTACTATTTTTTTTTTTTTTTTTTTTTTTGTTGGTTTGGGTTTTTTGTTTTTT
>WAAG01080322.1:16485-42637 GCA_013390105.1 Tichodroma muraria
TTTTTTTTTTTTTGATTGGTTGGTGTGGCTTTTTTGTTTTTTTGGAGCTCCCAAGTCTACTGATAAACTCCAGCTCTCATGACCTTGTTCTTCAATAAGCTGTGCTCCCAGAGAGACTCTGCACATATCCAGGAAAGCTACTTTCCCACAGTCATAACTGCTCAGGTACCTTCAAGTGCCTAATAAGCCAGGCTTAATAAGCTGTCACACCCAATTCATGGATAAGCCTGTTTTTTTTTATTCTTCTAGCTCTGTGAACTAGACTCATGTATCTTCCATTTTCTTCAATTATTTATAGAGCCAATACTCCAATTGCATTTGGTTTGCCACATCATACAAAATTCTGAACAAAAGGAATGGGGATTACAACAGCGTTTTTGCTATCTGGTATGTTCAGATTAAAAAAAAAAACCCAAACGATTCTTGAAGCTGAGTAGCTCCCCTGAGGACTGTTACTTTTAGGGTGTTCAAATGACCCTGTTCTAGGCTGGTAAATAATAAGGAAAAAATGTCCTTAATCTCAACTTAATTTATGGCCAGATTTTACATTAGTGTTTGCTTTTGTGCTAGGAACTGGACCAATAAGGATACACAAAATTGCTGCTGCTCATCAGAGAGGTAATTTAACTCCTGAAATTAAACCTAAGTACTGCACAAGTAGAAAGCACTTTGTTAAGGGGGCAAATTAGAGCAACAAGGAGCTAGTCATTGGCTGTGCGATCATTTGGAGCTCAGAGCATTCAGCAGGACTCGAAAACAGAGCTGACACAGCAGGGGCAGCTACCCCATGCATCAAAGGAGGAACTTGTAAAACAATGCAGTCCTTACCTTACAGGGGGGGTCACCACAAGAGGGAAGTGCAACAGGCTCCTCAGCAGTGTCAGATGGGAGTTCCTTTAGCTGCTGTGCCATTGCAGGGCTGCAGAGCAGTGACTCATATCTGACAAACCAGCAAATTCCTTCTGCAAGGCTGCACGTTAGGATCTGCCAGTCTGACACAGAGTCTCTAGGATCACTGCCTTCAAGAATTGCCTGGCTGTAAGCAGGAAAATGTGAATGGCATTTTGGAGGTTTCACATGGAGGTCTAGAAAGGCTTCTTCAGTAACAAGAGGTGCTAAGCTGCCTAAAAAACAGACAGCAGTCATAAGGTGAAGCTTAAATAATTGTTTTGTATCTGAGTACATCAGTCACAATACAGATACCTCTAACTTGAAGAAAGCAGAAACCTACCTTGTCGAAGTCTGGGACCCATATGAATTCAGAATGTAACCTCCAAGGTTTGCCCCCTTCATCCAAATATGTAGCAACAAACTAGTACCAGAACCTGTGCTCAGAACATTGACAGTTACTAAAAAAAGAAAAGTTAGAATCAGGCGCATGGCTTGTACTTACTTTATTTGGCACAAGTGGAAGAATAGCTCGGGGGGGGATCCATCTTAACAGACATCTGAAATGCACAGATGACAAGTGTATGACTAAACCCTTAGTGAGATAGGCCAGGCTCTGGTGGTATTTTTATTTCTATTTAATGTCTTATCCTTTTTCATTTCTACTAAACTTTTATTTTCTAATTTTTTTCTCAGATGAGATAAGAATAAAGATAAAAAATTCAGACAGACAGCCTTCGCCGAACACAGGCATTCCCACCAGAGATATTCAGAGCTCTCCCCTTTCCACAGGCCTATTTTGTCCATATATATCTTAAATAGGAAACTGTATCCTACAGCCTTTTAGCCTTTGTCTGAGCTCCAGAGAACATTACTTGCTTTTCAGTTCTGAGAAGCAGAACCACTGAGTGGCTCTCAGCAGTAACATGGGCAGTCTTAATTCTGAGCACCTTTTGTGTTGGCACCATCCTCCCTGAGCGTCACGAGGTGGCAGCACAACAGAAGGGCTTGCGAGGGCTGCTCTTACATCAGGCAGCCAAAATCTCACATACCCGCAAGTACGCCAGACCGTCTTAAAAAACGAGACGGTAGAGTGTCACAGCACAAAATATAACCACTCACCTGCCTGTTTATGTGCTTTCAGCTATTTGAGCATTTATAGGATTACATTTTCACACTCCCAATAGCCTCTGGAATGGACAGGTTTTACTTGGGCGCCCACCAGAGAAGCCACTTAGAAAACAGTGGTGTACTTTGACCTTCTCACTTTTGGGACACAGCTTATAAAGGTGTCAGCATGTAGCAGAGAAGATAAAAGGTTGTGGATGAAGAATGGAATTCTGGGGGAAGCAAATTACTTGTAAATTGTGTCTGCATTGGCAAAAGAAAAAAAAAACATAAGGGATATTTAATTTTTTTTTATATACTTTCAAAACTAAGCTAGTTGATGTTTTGTTTTTTAAAAGCATTTTTTTCATTTAAACCTTTAGCAAAAATATTAGTAAGGCTAGATGAAGGATAACAAGAATATACTGAGACAAATGATATTGGTGGGGAGTTCAGATGGATGATTTTTAGAGGATTATTTGGTTGCTTTTAAACAAAACAAAAATCCCATTCATAAAACTTCAATGAATAGTTCAGTTCTCTTTGAAAATCCGGTAATATAGAACTTTTCAGTATCTTGTTTTTTCCAAGTTGAAATTCCCTGCAGGAACACAAGCTCAGGAATCTTGTTAAGGATTTATAACTATGGGATTTTTTTGGTCCTACAGATTTGTGACTTTTTAAAAGAAGTATCTCTATGCAGACTTAGTATACTGCAGCTACAAGTGGACAGCCTCCATAGCAGGGCATATCTAAGAAGACATTTGAATAAATAAATAGTTGGATAGTCCAAACTGAGTCTGCTCCACATATGAATACTGGGGTAGGCAAAGGGAAGAAGCATTTGTCATCTTCCAGGAAACTGATGTCCTTGTAAACAAGATGCTGATTACCAAGCTAAGACAACCCTTGACACGATAATATCTGCTCTATATTGAATGATGCTTTAAAATACTATAATTCCTAAATTTTCTTCACCCATAGCTAGGTTGAAAATATTTTTTTTAAATAACATCACTTTTTTTCCATAATATTTTGATCCAAAAATATTCATGAGAACATATTTTCAGATAACACTTATGTAATAAGTAATATTTTTTAAATTAAACACATTTGGTTGGGAATTTTTCTTCCATACATCTTGAAAAACTTACCAGAGAGGTCAGTTTTACAGACTTCATTTCACAGGCTGGAAACGGTAACATTAATTATTGAAGTGACATACCCAGCCAGTGGCAGAACCACAAATAGTACCTGAGCCTCCAAAAACCAAGTCTAGAAGTCATTAACAACTCTATTTTAATTTCATTTTCTTCTTCTCTGCTTAAAATTATTTGAAACGGAAGAAAAATGGGTCAGTGTTAAAATACCAGCACATTTGAAATGTTTAGCTCCCTCCATTTTTCACCTAGCCTCCAGTTTTCGCCCTAGTTTCATTTTGAATCAGATCTACCTAAATGACTACATTTTTCCCTGAGGCAGCAGGAGGAGATACATCCCTGAGGATGCCAGTTTGAGCCCCCGGTGTCTGAAATATGCATGCACTGCTCTTGATTCCTGCCACTAAAAGAAAATAAGTAACATTCATTCTGCAGAGATAGCATTCAAGTTGTAAATAATGCATTTCTTTACCTCCTCTCCCAGCCAAAGACCTCATTTCTTCCAGGCCCACAGGTGACAGGATAAGCAATTGCCCAGGTTACTGTGTTTTACGCAGCTGATTCATGAGGTCCTGCAGCTCCTTGCCAAAGGATAGATTGCTGCACTGTTCTCAGAGGTGCAGGGAAGGTCTGGGGGTGTACAGAAACAGACAAGCAAGTGAGAAATCAATAATTTCTCCAGGCTTTCACATCCTACTTGTCTCAGGAATATCAAAGCAGCTCAATCTGGCAAATTTTGTTAGGTGATTGGCAGACTGCATATCTATGTAGGTAATACAATTAGAATCAGAGATGTAAGCACAGTTAACTGGGACTTGGTCACGTTAAGAAACTTCATTATGAAGTTCGAGATGCTTTGCTTACATAATGCAAAATCCAAACAATGTGAACTACTCCAGTAAATTCTGATCCAGCAGGTCAGTTAAGCATATATTTTGATGTGAAGCTTATGAGCACCCTCTCAGGATTTAAATTTAACCTTCAAATGCTTTTCTTTATTGGAATCAGGAAATTACGTTCAGAAAGATCAGAATACATTTCACAAAGAATTTCTGTGAGAAGAATCACCCTTTAAAATAGGCAATGATGAAGGGAAGATCTTCAACACTCTTAGATCTGGGATGATCTGAAGGTGATCGTGAGGCAAGGTCTAGACAGAAAAGTAGCATTTTGTTAGATCAAAAGATGTAGCAGCAGAAAAGAGGCTTTTAGACAGACTCACAAAAATGTTGACAGAAGAGACCTCTGGAAGTTACTTAGTCCAGCCTTCTGCTTAGAATAGAAGCAGCACCAAAACCAGACTAATCTAATCATCTTAAAAACCTCTGAAGGCTGACATCTCCCCTGCCCTGCAGGTATCTGTCCCAGTGCTGCATCATATCCTCCTGGTCAAAAAGGTTTTCAGGGCTCCAGTCTGAGTTTCTAAGATCCAAACTTGGGGGCATGGCTGTTCTTTTGTGTTTTAGCATCTGTACTTCCAGGTGTTTGATTATATACTCTGAAAATGTCTTTTAACTACTTGTGGGCTGATATTAGATTCCTCCATTAGCCTTTTTGCCAGATTAAGCAAGTCTGCCTCCCTCAACTCTTCCTTGTAGGAGAGGTGCCCTGGTCCTCAATAGTCCAAGTAGTGAAAAATATTTCAAACCAAATATAATTTGGGAAAAATTTATTTCTGTGTACCTTAGTTGTGTTAACTCTATTTTATCTGGCTGATACCAGTTGCAGTGTCATTGTCATCTGATTTCAGATTGGAAAATATCCACTAGATCTTGTATGGAACAGAACCAAATAATTCAAAGTCTTGATCTGCCCTGACATGTCCCCAGTAGGTATGGCAATGGATAAAAGATTTCTCTCTGCCTCATTGATAAAGCTATTATCTAGACACAAAATTAAGATGGGCACTGGTTGTCCATACAACTAGTATCCATTCTATATTTATCTCCCTATCCTGTAAAAAGCAAATGCGATGCAATACTTGGAGCCATCCTGTCTCAGTGTCCTTACGTTCACCTTCATTACCAAAGGAAACTTTGCTTGCAGACATGTTTAGGAATATGGCAACAGCAGAAGTTTCTAGTACTAAAGAGGACATATTTCTGATCCTGGTATAATAAGGATAATACCACAAAGACAAAACAGAAAATATAAAAAAAATTAAAAACTAGGAACATACTTTGTCTCCCTGTTTATGAAATCTAGATTATCTGGATTTATAAGACATATACTGCTCTTAAGAAAGTCCTTGCATTCATAAACTTTCTTTCTTGTAATATATGAAGGTGCATCACAAAACACATTTGGAAATCTATCAGATCATTCAGAATTGTCTCATTTTTACCACCTCTTCAATTGTACTGCCTAATAGCTTCTCAAAAGCTGAAAACCTCTGTCAAAGGTTTTGTTTCTCTTTAGAATAGTGCACCTTAACATGGTCAGAGATCACTGTTTATAAAAAAATCAGAAAGAGCACATCAACATCTCTGATGTTTGTCAAGTATAAACAAAAAAAAGGAAATAAATCCAAATCATGCTTTTTTAATCTACTGTGAAAAATACAATTCTCAAGGTGCTTTTTCAGGCCACTTATGTAAAATATCTATTTGTCTTCCTTGCAGGGCATTCTTTTAAATAAATTTGGATTACATTAAGGTATTTCCAATAGTAGTAGGTGAGATCTTGCAGGGGTATAGGTACACCTGGTACCTGCTCACCACTGCAGAGGAGAAAAAAATTAAAGCGTACCAGGAATATCTCTGCGAGGTAGTTTCTTATCCCCCTGAAATCCAAGGCAGCTGTGCTATAGGCTTCTCTCAAGCTACAGCTGCTCTCTTGAGATTCACTCTTACATCCTGAAATCAAAGATTAATTACTCCTGACCTATTTGTGGAACATGACTAGATGGGAAGGAACACTGACTGGAAAAGAATAATAAAGACCAATAGAAATGCCCTAGTTTCACTCTGAAAAACATTAAAAAATATTCTTTAGTCTCCCCCTTAGCCCTCATTCCTGAATGTAATTCTGTAAGATCATAGTTCAGTCATTTCCTAGCAGTCATGATGTGTTTGGCACATTCACTGCCTCCTGCCCCTGGGAAGCCCAAGATGTCATTAAGCTCATGCATTTTCTTGCTTTTCAGCCAAACCTAAAGAAATTGTTCCATTCATTGTCCCTTGGCATTAGATAATCCTTAAACTAAAGCTTTTCCTGAATTACCTTTTTTTCCTCAAAGATATTGAGCTTCCAGTTGTTTCCAGAGCTGCTCTAGAACATCTACGCAGCTTTTTCTGTTCCGCATCATCAGTTTATGTGATACTAGAGAGGCCATCTCCAAAGAAGAACAGGAAAATTCTCCCTTCATGGTTTGAGAGAACAACTTCTTGCTATTAGCCCTAAGACTGCCAGTAAAATCACTGATTACTGGCAGCTGAAAGACCAGTAGCCTTTCTCACCTGGGAAACCAGCTGGCATCATCCACATCAAGAGGTTTCAAGGGGTGATCACTTAGCCTGTAAGCAAGGCTTATATCAAATTGAAATTCTTTCTGGTCATTAGATGCTTGAAAAGTTGTGAATTTATGCACCAAATTCTTCAGTAGAATTCCACATTTCCTGAATACATCACCATTCAAACTTGCCTTGCAGAAGAAATGTTGCAGTTACTGATTTCAAAATGCGCACCATGGGCTTTCCTTGCTTCTCTGGACCCTTTTCCATCTCCATTTTACAACATATTAGAACAGATTGCAATTTTGGTAACAGTCTAAATAAACTGGATCTGAAATTCAGTGGGGCCAAAGTCCAGGGTGATTTGATCTTGGGCTTTGATCCAGGCGCATCATGCTGATGAGCAAAGAAAATGTTATCAGTCAGCTAGTTACAACAAGTCCTTGGCCCGCAGATGGAAGCAGAAGATGAGGAGGAGGAAAAAAGGATATACCGTGTGATAATTGGTAGGTGACAGCATGCTGTGTGTGCAGCCTGGGGAAACAGAGATCCATTCAATCCGCCCTACAACAGCTTCAGCAACTTCACTGGCCCACGCGCTCTTCCGAATCAAGCGCCCGCCGTGTTTCATAGCCTCCAGTCATCAGCCTTGGCGCCAACACATGAATCATATCTCCTGTGAGTGTCCCTGCTGCAGTAACTTATTATCAGCCTCTGCAGTTAGATAGCACTTGCCAATCCTAGATCTCAAAACTGCTTTAATATGGACATGACCTGGGATTTAGTGTCTTGCTTGTAACCATGGGAAATCAGCTGTTATTAAGAAAAGAGGCCCCACCTCCTCACTCTCCATAAGCGTTCTAGTCACATCACCTGCCTTCATTTTATGTGCTTAACGACCAATGGGTAACACTTGTGATAGAAGAGTTTCTCCACATTCCAAAAAGGCAGCAGATAATTAATGGCCACATTTATTTTTAGATTCACGTAAGAGTCACATAGTAGCACTTCTCCACTATGTGGTTAGTCAATTGATTTCTATTTTTTAGCCTACTAGATGCTTAGTGCTCTACAATAAACTTTCATTCTGGATTTGACCAAGCAGAGGAATATAATCATGAGAGCAGTGGTTTCCAACAACTGGTACAAATTGTCACTTTGGTATCCCAAGCCATCAGGGATGCCCCTCTCAACTCAGATCAGTCATAAAGGCCCTATTTCCTGCAGCTTAACAGCTTCCTAAGTCACTCTGAGAAACCTGCTAAATGAGACTACCTTTAGATCCCAGCTCTAGAATAGAATGGCCAGCAACCCCTTTTTTTTTCCTAAGGCAAAGAGAGGGAGAGCACAGCAGCGCAAGCCATAGTCCCCATAGTACTTAAATGAAGTAAGAAGGAAAGTTTAGAAATGGCCAGGTTCCATCAGGACTCAAATGCATCAAACACATTTATGACAATGAAGAAGCAGATCTAGGGTCAAGCTAGGAAAATTCCCCACAGCTAAGAGTGAGAATTATGTAGAATAAAGATTACCAATACCAGACGCAATCTTCCAATTCCTAGGCAGATCCACAGCATTAAGGGAGATATAAAGCCTAGCTGAAAAAACAGCCTATATAGCATAATTAAAATTCATACAGCATAAGAGACATACCAAAGAACAATGTTCCTACTAAGTAGTTTAAGCTGGATATGAAGCCCAAGCCTGGCCTTAAATAGAAATCCTGGACCTATGGGCAGAGGGTGTGGATGGTGACCATGTGCCTTAATGGTGATGGCCATTAAGGCTATTAATGCACTTCAGGTTCACACCACAGGTTTCTCCTGTCTTTGCAGGGTGTGCTTACATGGGAGAACATCTCTGCTGCTGGGAGGGAAAGGAGTTGTTAAAATCACACAAGAGAATTAAGGTAAATACAAACATTTGAGATAATTTGTCCCAATTATCTTCCTTAGTTTAAGTGGTTCAGTACAGAAGCTTTAGGAATTGAACATTCCCGTAGTGTCTGGTTTCCTCTAGAAACTCGTGTTCCCTTTCTACTAGACCTAATCTTAGTGTTTCTTTGAGGAACTATTTCTCTACCTTTTCAGACCAAAGCATTGCAGCTAGTATGGAACCACTTGCTGGAGGTGATTGTTTTGTTGGTTTGTTTTTTTTTTCAGCTGGCTTGTTTGTTTTAATTTGGTTTGTTTTTCTTTCCTTAACAAGAAGTTTACTTCCTGCAAATAGTGTCTGAGAATTTCAGACCTGAACTTCAAACCAATACTTAAATGGGGGGACCCCCCCACTTTCCTAGTTTTTAAAAAGTAATTTAAATTATATTTATGCATTGAAAATTTCTTTAAGAAGGGCTGAAATTGTTTAAGTTAAAGCAAAATAAGGTCAAATTGAATGTTTCTATTTGCACTGAGTATTTTTTATTTAACAAAAAAACCTTAGAAGTTAGCATTTAGCGTTCAACTTGACTTGAATGTTTTCATTTTACTCATAAACATGATAATTATTTTTATAGGTCATGTTATATAATTTTTTTTTTCCCAGAGAGGAAATCAAGTTTTCATGGGAAGTAACTTAGCAGGATGAAGTGTTCTGTGCTTCCCATGGGGTTAAAAGTTCAATCAGCTTTATCCCTTTTCATGTTTACTGTACACACCTTTTGACTTCCTGCTCAAACTGCAAAATCATTTGTATAAACAGCACCAAAACAGACAGGAATTGCTAAAAATATGGAGAGAAAAAGAGTTTTATTAAATGGTTGGTCAGAATGACCTTTTGATCTAGGGTCTCAGGCTGGACAGAAAGTATTACAGGGTAATTATTACAGGATTGTAATACTCCTCTGCTGATGTTCCTTCTGCTTATCCACAGTGTCACGACCCTTGCTAAGTTTGCTGGCCAAGGGATCAGCAGTTAGCTATTGTTCATTGTGCTGAAACCCAGCTAAAACATGATTAGTGGGGAGATAACTGCAGGAGGCCAGTGTTCAGAACTGAGACAGTAGTTCAGATCTCAATTCTGTCCATGCTTACAGGTGTCTAAGTTGGAGTTCAGGCCACCGTGACCTCAGAGATTTACAATCACTTATAAGCTGCTGGTTTTACTAGCAGCTAAAAGTCCAGAACATCTTAGCCGTGGCTGCAGTCTGCACACTGAGAAGTACAACCTCTGTAAAGAGCCAGAGAACCTCTTCCATAGCCAGCATTCAATAGCCAAGGTATGATAGATCTTGGAAGAGGAGAAAACTGCCAATCTCAGATGCCTTCTGTCAGTACAACTCAGCAATACAAACCTGCAGGGTAATACTGCAGGGCACATAAACTGCTAGGGAAGTATTTACCCCTTTTTGGCACTCGCAGAAGGAACAACTAGGAGGATGGAGCTACTAGCAGTCCAGGGTCAGGATATGTCCATTACTCAGATGCAATTATCATCCAATTATCCATTTATATTTTATAGATACTATTTAATAGTTTCTACCTATTTCAGCAAACGTTTGTCCTTTCCTTTTCTTCATTACTGACTGCAGACTTGCCTCCCTCCTGGGGAGGGGTGGTGAGGGTGAGCTTAGCAAACAGTACAGTTAAAAATGATGGGTGCTAAAATGTAACATAATGTAAAATGTAATGAAGACATTCAATCGTGCCCATCCTGCGAGCCTGTCATTGCAGGCGAGAGATATTTTTCTCTCTCGCAGACAGCAGTGGGTCGTTTCTCCCTCGGCGCCCCAGCTCTCACCGGGATGCCTCCCCGGAGGGATGCAGGGCACAGCAGGTGGCCTAGCACGCCGGCTGCCCTCAGGACCAGCGCACTTGGTATTTCTTCCAGGGCAGAAGAAATCCCGCTGAATCAGGTCCAGCTCCTGATCTGATCCTTGTCGAGTCAAAGCATCTGTTGAGCGCACGCCGCCGGAGGAAGCCGCGGCTCGGGCGCGGGGCGAGCGCGGCTGGCTGGAAGCGGCACATTGATCACACGGCCGCGTGGCCAATTAGCGGCGGGAGCCAGGGCCAGCCCTCGTGTCTGCGCGCCCGTGATCTATCGGCAGAAATCACCGAGACACTTCATGCCTAGTTCGGACGGGAATTACCTCGAGGCCGGATAAATATTGCGCTAGGGCTTATTCCGCGCCGCGTGAAGCGTCGCCCCCGAGGCAGGGCTGGAGCGGCGGCGATGCGCGGGGCGGCGGCCGGGGCCGGGCGCTGAGGCTGCGGGCAGCGCCCAGCCGGCAGCATGCTGAGCCCCAAGATCAGGCAGGCCAGGAGAGGTGAGTGTGCGACCCGCGCCCCTCGCGGGCTGGGCACGGACACCAGCGGCTGGCACCGGGAAACTTCGCGGCGGCGGCGGCGGCCAGCCTGTACCGCTGTCCGCGGTGTCCCCCACCCCGGCTGCAGCGGCTGCTGCCCCGCTGGCCGAAGCCAGCCCTGGGGAAGGCAGCGGAGGGAACGCTTGGGGGGGGGGAATGAAGCCTAGGAGGAGGAGACCTGTGCTGGTGTTCACCGGCGTGGTCCGCAATGTCTGGGCTGAACAGCAGGGATAAATTTAAAAAAAAAAATTGTACTCTGTCCTGAGACTCGACATAGCCTTTTCACCCCTGTACTGATTGCTAATGCTGTGTTTCTAACGCTGAATTCATTATAACGTCTGGAGACAGGTGTGTCTAGTTTACCTGCAGCATCTTGGAGAAGCAGTTTTCTGTAGCACATTATCCTTGCAGGGCTGGATGCAGGAGGTGGAGATATTCGTTCTGTGAGCAAGACAAAAGGAAGGAAGGAAAACCTGTCCTGGGTTTGCAACAGATGTTTTGAACAGTCATTTGAAGCTCTGGGGTGTCGTGTGCCATGTTTGTAAAGCAGACATCTGGGGCTGGGCACAGCCATTGTCTCGATGTCAGGTCACCTGGAAGAGATGCTTCAGCAGGGGATGCATTTTGTGATCTTCAGGGGCAGCACCAGTTAGTTATTTGACACAGCATTTGGAAATCATCATTGCCACTCATAAACTAATGACAGTGTCAGAGGGATATCTTCCTGCCCGTTGGAAACAGATTAGATTAATGTCATTTAGGAGCTAAAGCAAACACAGTCAGAAGAGTATGTAAAGATTAGGGTTTTCTTCAGCCATGCCAGTATTGTCAAATAGGAAAAGTACCACTGGTTCTAGCTACTGTGATTCCAAGACAGGTACTTTCAGCCAAATGTCACTGCATCATATATTGAAAGCCATATTATGTGATGAACAGTCCTTAAAATACCAAGAGCCCGTTAAATATCTGTTAGTATCTTGCAAAGAAGAAGCTTCCTGCCATCTGGAGGTGTCAGGAACAGATATGTACTGCTGCACCCACAGTAAAGACATAAGTACTTATTTTTTAGTTACACAATGTTGTAGAAGTTCAGCAAGTCTTTTGTAGGTGCTGCCTCTTTGCTATCCCCCTTCTAAGGGAGTCTTTTAAGATATGTGTTATTCAGCATTCCTGGTAGCTATTATAACTCAGATGAGATGAGCTAGATGATGCTACTAAGGTTGGACAGGTAGGCTGTGTCATGCCTGCCATTCTTCCACTTTCTTCACCTGGAGGAGACTAATTTGTGTATTCATACTTACTGAAGTCTAGTTATGGGACAGACATTCTAGATCCCTAGGGGTTCTAATACTTTAGGGACAAACTGTAGTGTACCTCTGTGATTCAATTTCAGTTTATAGCAGTATGTATCATTCTCTCTGGGTTTGTTCTGTTTGGTTCATCAACTGTGTATAGCTAAGTTTATTTCTGAATGAATTTAGAACTAATGAGAAGAGCTGGGATGCTGGGTTTGGAAACTTCAGGGATTTTCTTCCTTTTACCATGCTGTGGAAAAGCACTGGTAACCTCTTGCAAAGCTTACCAAGTAGGACCTAATCCTGCAAGGTTCTTCCATAGCTCTTGTTCCCAGGAACTGTAAACAGGCCATGCTGGAGATGCTGAATGCTTCTTGAAGGTAAGTGTCCCACCTTGCAAGACTGAGCTGCAGAGGAAATGGCAGTTCATACTCCCTGGAGTCTCAGTTGGGATTGCTAATGAAGATTCAGGTGATAAACAGTGGACAAGCAAAGTATTCCGAAGGCGGCGAGAATGTTCTGCGTACAGCGAGCATCAGCAAGGGCGTTGATCTGCTGCGACCTGCCGCGTGAGTTTGGCTTGACTTTTCAGAGCTGTGAATGTTAGCTCTGCTGTTGAGATCTTAGTTGTATAAGGGAGGCAGTGTCACTTCTCTGAGCAGACAGATTGAAGAGAAGGGACAAGGATCAGGGTACAGCCTGTGGTTTTACTTGAGTGTGACAGAGGCAGCAGTGTGGCTGAACCTAGGGATGTTCATGCATTTGCGGAGTTCTTGAGGTTCAAACCCCTACGTGTGTGTGGCTAGCTAGCTCTTTGCTTCAGGCTCCCTGCATATGTGCAAACAGGAATGCTTCATCAACTTCTCCTTTATTTCCAATTCTCGGCTGAGAATGTAACATTGCCTTTAAACACTGAATTGTGATGTCTGATGCTGTCATTTTTGTTTGACTTGTAGATTGTCCTTAAGAAAGTTCTTGGGTTTAAAGACATTCAACCTTTTGAAAATGCCTGGTCTGGACTTGAGCCTGACATCCAGGGTGCGGTTCCTAATGTCTGTGAAAGGGACAGTAGAGAACAAAGATAATTTGCCTTACTAAAAATAACTATCAAGTATAAGGC
This sequence comes from Tichodroma muraria, assembly GCA_013390105.1. NCBI lineage: Eukaryota > Metazoa > Chordata > Aves > Passeriformes > Sittidae > Tichodroma > Tichodroma muraria. Next base: position 29,808 of record WAAG01080322.1, read on the forward strand.
AGTCCTTGCTCTTCCACCAGCAACCTCACATCTGTAACTCTGAAATATGCGTTCAGAGGTACACGTTCTTTTCATAAGATCTAGGAAGGTGTAAAATCTCACAGACAGAAAATCTTAATGTGCATAAATTGGCCTTCTGGGAAATCATTCATTCTGGCTAGGTCTGAATGGATTTTGCATTATTTTTCATCTATAGGGGTTCATGCACAGCAATTGGCAGAATCCAGGATCCCAAAATAACTGACTGCAATGGAAAACATCTATTTTCACATTCTTCTTATGTGATAGGGCATAAAAATATAGCCTTGCAGAGTGGAGGCAAGAGAATTTCTGTATAGTTTGGAGGGAAGGCGGTTTTCAGACATCATCCTTCAGTCTCAAAGAATGCATTTGTTTCATTGTTTTTAAGACATTAAAAAACAAAACAAAGCATTTGATCCTTGGCTTGAAAAGTCCCAAAAAGGTTGCCAGCCCAGTTGCATTTAATTGTGCTAGAAAATGGAAGCTGGACTGACCACAGGCTTAAAAGGCTTATGCATTTATATTTTAATGAGTGATGTGATTGCCCTCTATAGAAAGAGAGTTAGCCTGCTGCCATGACATATAATTTACAGTATCCCTGTGTTCAGCACAGCCTGTCTCAGCAGAGTCTTCAGCACAGTTGTAGAAGCAGTAAGGATAACCCTTCTCCCCTTGTTATACTATGTACTTTTGGGTGACACTCTGACCTATTATTTCTGTTTGTGATGTGCTTATACATATGTTACAGTATGTTGAAAGTTTTCCTTACAGTCGTAATAATAAAACTTTTTTTGTCTGTTTTAATTAAAACTTAGAGTCTGGAAAAAGTGATGGGAGACATTTTGGTTAGTTAGGCTGGTACAAATTCATTGATATCCTTCACATGGCTGTAGTGGAACAGTTATTTCCCTCATGCTGTGTGAAGAGCCATCCTTTCACCAGCCAGTGAAAGATAGAAAAGGGGAGCTCTCATGTGTCTAGTTCCCCTCACCAAATGCCAGCTTAACACCTGCAGCCTCAGCTCTGCACAGGGCAGCACTGGTGCCTCCAGAGCCCCACCCTGAGCTCTGGATAGAGGGGCTGGTGCTGTACCCAGCTATCCCAGAGCATGTGGGAGCCCAGCACCTTGGCATCTCCAGCCTACCAGGCAAATGGGAACACCCAGTTTCTTACTCCTGGAACCAAGGTAAACAGCCCTGAAGCTGTGAACTCCTCTAAACACTTCCTTCAGCCCTCAGAGCCCACCAACATTGCTGGGACACGAGGCCCGGGGGTGGGAGCAATCAGAGTGACTGGTGCAGCTGGCAGAGCAGAGCCACCATTAATGAGGAGCCCACCTGTGAGGGGGCGGTTCTCTACCCCACATCCTTACCAGGGTGATGCTTTAAGGCAGGAGAGGAAAGCTTGGGAGCTCTTCTCTGAAAAGGTATGTGGGTAAAAGGCAAGGATGAGGTGTTGGTACGTATAGTTTGGTTTATAGTTCTGTTTGGTGGAGGAAGACATCTCTGAGATGGTGGGGAGCAGGAGGAGGTGGTAGAAGGGCTGCCTGCAGCATGAGCCTGTGTTTTGTCATGTTGCTTTGGGGGAGCTTGAGATGAAACTGCTGAGTTAAACTTAAAATCCTAAGGCAGGAGTACAGGGGCTGTGGAGGAAGCCATTGGGCTGGACTTGGTGGAGTATTGGATTAACTGTCCTAAAGGCAGTGTGAAGAAATAGGAGCAGATTAAGGAGTAAAGTAGGGGACAACAAACTAGAAGGGTCCTTTCTCACTATGTGCAGCCCTAGGGAGGTGAATGAAACACAGAGTTACTTTTGTTCCTTGGTACAGGGTCAGGCTTTGAGCACTGTGCTGCTCTGGTGCAGGGGTGTGTGGCATTGAGCTGTGTTATAAGCTCTGGTCTCTAATTTATTTATTGTGTTTGTCCCTGTTGTCCTGATTCAGTGGCCATGTGCATATAAAGACAGGGTCAAGAAAATGATGTTTGTGGGATTACTCCAGAGACAGGTTCACATTCTCACTCTTACTTCATGGCATGTCTCATGAAGAAGGATATGAGTTGTTCGAAGGTGTAATCCTCTCATCTCTGTAGAGATACCTCTCCCCAACTGGATTCATGGTGTGTGCTGGAATAATTGCTGCTCTTGGCAATAGCAGCTTTCTGTCCCTGCCTGAGGGCTCAGGCAGGCAGCCATTCTCCTTAGAAAAAGCCCTGAAAAGTTTGCAGGCAGGCACCAGCTTATTAAGCACAGGCAATCTGAATTTGAAATAACGAACTGTAGCCTCACCTCCTGGGGAGGAAAAGGGGCATTGAGGAGGAGCAGTAATTCAACTCTAAGGGCAGCTGGACTGCTGGGGAGAGCACTTGTGGGGAGGGAATTAAATATTAAAAAATCACAAAGCCATAGGCTCTCTAATTACTAATAGAACATCACTGAGGGATTACAGGGTGAAACTCTCAGTCTCTGTATAAATAGCACAGTGGATGGGCTACAGATGCTAGCACCTCTCTCCTGAGAGGACAGTCACCTGCACTTTTACTACCTGTATAAATGTATTGCTCTTCATTGTAAGATTACTATCTTTCCTTGCTGGCTTTCCCCTTACATTTATGGTAAATGATAGGCAAGCACAACAGCATAAACAACTTAGTTTTCTTCAGCTCCCTGCAGTATGAGCAGTGGTAGTTTGATGCAAGGATAAGGGTTCATTGGTGGGAAAGGGAAACTCCTTCATGAGGCTGCAGTGTCAGCTATCTGCTGAGCTGGAAGACAAAAGGATCTGTGCCTAGACTCTGCCCAGGCCTGCATGTATTTGAGTATTTAAAACTAACATGGGGGAGGGAAGCTCCTGCTGACAGTCTTTCTAACACATATTCCTTCCACAGAGCTTTTCTGTGCATCCTCTGTGCCCAAAGAGACATAAATTAGTCTTTATGAAGATCTCCTCTAAAGAGAGGAGATACTAGGTTTTGCTGTGGTTGAAAAATGTTACTTGTAATGTCCTTCCTCTTAAAAGCAGGTGTTAAGAATTGTTTTGCTTCACTAAGATTGTCATCCTGTGAATTGGTATTGAAATGAAAAAAAACCAGCAACCTGTGGTATAAGAAATAAATGTCAAAGAAGCTGCATGTGTTGTTTCTAAAGTGAGAACTGATTCTGTTACATGGGAAGGGATTGGGTTGCTCATGATTTCTTTGGAAGAACTAGGCACAGGATTAACACTTACTCCTTTGTAGACCTCCAGTTTAGGAGGAGCCACCTGTGTTTTATTAACCAGTGATGTCACAAATATGGTATTCAAGTACTCAATAATCTGAGTACTTAGATTCAGAGTATGAATTAATGTAGGAGTAAGAATTCCTATATTTCTTCTGCCTTTGTCCCCCAGATCAACCCTGGCAGTGCAGCAAGTCACTTAGTCAGCTGTTGCACACAGTAGCAAGCAGAATTTTTTTGCACATTAGAAACAGGTACAACGGTGTTGAAAGGCACACTGAGCTAGCTCTTGGTTCAGTGTTATGCTCTGAAAAGTAGGGTAGGAGTGAATACCCTCCTGATCTTTGGATGACTGAAAGAAGAGAAATACAATGTTTTGGCTGAATTCAGGGAAGTTTATTGCTGAAAGTGGCTGGGTTCTGGTATCACTTCATCTTCTAGCCAGTTGCTATACCAGATTTGACTCACTAAAATACCAGGAAGAAAAAGAAAATCATGGAACTTTCTACCATTCCAGTGAGCAACTTTAATAAGGTCTCACCTTGTCAGTGTAGGAATGTAAGGCTGGCTATATTGGCAGATGGAAAGAGCAGAGTGGAAGTAGGAAGAAAGGAAGGAAGACTTTTCTTCTGGCAGTGGTGAGCTGTAGCTCAGTGTGGTTGTCCATGGGTTTACAAGAGCTTTGACAGCAACAAGGATGCTTTCAGCAGTGTGGTATGCAGTTCTAACTAACCAGATAGAGATGTACAGCTTTCTAGAGATTGTGCCAGAGTTCAATGGGAGTGGAGAACTGGTGCTTGAGTTTGCTGGATAACACTGTATTCCGTAGTGTCTATCAGGTGTGTGTGCTTTAAAGCAACACATCAAATAGCTATGACCTAAGTGCTGACCTGTCCTCTCAATAATCTGCAGTGGATACAGATGGGAGACCTCAGAGGATAGTACAGATAAAGGGACTTGAAAATACAGTCTTTCGCTGGGAGCAATTTCTGTACTTGTTCTTATGTTACCAATATGGTCGGTAACTCTGGTTTTGCAGTAACAAAGGACATGGGCTATTTCACTTTACTAGATTGTAAATTGGTAGGTCAATCTGTTGTAGCAGAAAGAATTAAGTCATTATCCTTCCATCTTGGCACTTATCCACAATCTAATGCTAGTGGTTTGAAAACACTGGCCTGACTTTGTGGATTTGCAGGGCAGCTTCGAGAACAGCTGGTGGCAGGTTACCTGCAGTATTTAAGGTTTGTTCATTGACAGTTGTCAAAATCACCACACATTCCTACCTGAATGTGTAGTTCAACCCAAAGCTGTGATTCAAATTCTTTTGTATATCCAACGTTAAATTCATCTAAATAATTATTCTGTGGAGTTGAGACTTGCTGGCCTTCTTGCTGATAGTGACAGCAAATTAAGTTCTGGATTACTTTGTACGATTGCTGAAAGGTCTCCAGTGTGACATGTCAACCAATAAAGCAATGCCCCTTTACCTATATGATAGCAATGGATTGCCAAAATCCTTCCTGAAATCCAACATGCCATCAATTTGAAAAATAGTTTGAAGATGAATGTCAATTGTCCTTCAGGAGACAAGGATTAAATTATCCCACTGACTATATGTTTTTGATTGTTTTTTTTTGGTACTGTGTGGGTAGATTGCATTGATTATCAAATATACTTGGGTTTTCCTTGACTTGTGGAAGGGTCCTGCATTAATGTATATCAGTTTATGCTATTGTATGTGTGTTCTCTGATGTGATAAGATACCATCAGGCCATTGTTTAGTAGGCTTCTCATGGAAGCCTTGAACTTCATGTCATTGGAAGAGAGAACTATGATTGAAACTGATTCTTTTCTTTCTTCAGTCTTATCCCTCTGCTGCCATGTTTGTATAAACTACCTGCATACATTTGAAAATAACTCTGGTCAGTAAAGTGGCTTTTACGGTCATGTCACCCAGGTCACTGGAGTATAAAATTATTTTTCTGATTTAGAACGTGCCTTATACAGAGCTGACTATGCCATTTGTAAGGTGGTGAAAGGTCATGGCTGTTGAACACCACAAAAAAGTCCATGATTAATTTCTTCATGACATCCAGGAAGCAACTTCCCTCGAACTAATGTGTATGTGCCTTGTTTCTGACTGTGTCCCATAAATGCTGTACTGGTGGAACAGTCATACTTTTTCTACATATTCTACAAAGGAAATACTGTGAGCTTGTTGAATATTGATGGAAAACAATAGCTGAGCCAGCTCTGATGACCCTAAAAAAGGTTATAGGCAACTTTCAGTGTTTGTTGCTGTGCCTGAGCTTATGGCACAGTTGAGCTACACAGCTTTTTGGTGACAGTCAGTCATGTGTATTCCAGCAGTGTTGTTTGAGTGTGCCTAACCTGTGTACTGGAAGGAAATCTTGCCTCCCTTTCTGCCAGATACTGTCAGCGTGTTCACCCTTAAAATATAATTGGTATAGTCTGCGGTTATTCTTCAGAACTCCTTGGTGCACGTGCAGTTTGCCAGTGAGAAAGCACTGACTGATCTGGCAGTGCAAAAGGGATACAAGGCAATAACCTTTATAAAATAGCAAACATCTTGAAAGCAGAAGCCTCAGCTTTTAGACTTTCAGAGGAGATGAAACTGTTCCAGAGACAGGGTGCTTTTTCATGAACAGGTGTAGTTTCCCAAGCCATTTGGGCTTCTTTCTGGGCATTCATCTTTCCTTGTTGGAGTCCTTCAGGCTGGCTCAGATTCTGTGGCCATGTCTGAAATATGCTTTTCAGTCATTTCCTTGCTATTCAGATCTTTCTTCATCTCTCCCTTTGGTATTTTTCTGCTCAAAGGGCTGTCTACATATTTGTGTTTTGGTTTTGTTTGTTTGTTTGTTTGTTTATTTGGGTGTGGTTTTTGATTTTAAACAGAATGTGCTTACCTACAGTTAAATAATCTATAACCAAAGGTTCTGCTCTTCAGTTAAGGGCTGAAAGGTATTTCAGACTGCAAATATAGCCAATTTCTAACAGCAGTCATTCCCACTCTGAAAGTGAAATTACACTGCTTTATACTCTAGTAAATTGTACTAGTTAATATTGGATTTTAGAATTATGAACTCGTCTTTGGGAATGCAGTTTTTCTTGCAGGAACTTAATAACAAGTAAATAGCTACACAAACAGATCCTTCCTTCAGGCTTTGAGTTTTTGTTTTGTTTTTTTTTATCCTGATTTGGTGCTTTGTCTGGTTTCCCAACCACTGCAGAAAATACAAGTTAGTAGACAAATGTATATAAAGCTGTCTCCCTGCTTTTCCTTTGGTTGGACAGTTAGGTTACAGAACTGCTTCCAGTGTAATGAATTTATGGGGTTTCCTGGGGAAAAAATAAGTGTCTCCAGACCCATTTATTTTTCCTTTCTTTTTTTTATTTTGGCTGAAAGAAAAATCAAGGGAAGGAAGTAAACATACTATGTCACTTTGCTCTAGAAAATGTTCTGAGTAGACAGGTGCAGGTTTATTGAGTAGAAGTGATGGAGCACAAGCTGGCTCTTATGATTGTGTTTCTGAATGGGTCATCCAGATCACAAAATGTGAGCAGCTATGGGCTGTGTAGCACCTTTTTGTTTCTGTAGAGATTGCTGCTCTGGCTTGAGGGTACTAAAAGCCCTTGCCAGTTCCTCGTAACTGATATTCTTCTAGTTGCCTAAAAATACCTTGTTACCAACCTCTTCAAATATTCTGCTTTTAATTCTTTGCTTATTGTATTTCAAGATGCTTAATTCTCATATTGGACTAATGAAGTACCTTGGTTTTGTTTGTGCTTACTGACTGTGGTATCTTAGCAATCAAATTCAAAGACAATTATGCTTCTGTGGTGGACACAGAAAAATCTAAACCAGGTATTTTATTGCCTACAATTCAGTGAAAGGAAAATCAGTATCTCTTTATAGGCATATTAACCTGCTTTTCCAATGAATCCTTTTTATAAAGCCAAATTTGAATTAAAACCAACTGAGAATATAATTTATAGTATGAGAAGCCACTTCCCTTTGTGGCTAGTATTTAAAACAAAGTCTGTATAAGAAATAATATGTAGTGTCACTGTGTCATAAGACTGAAGGGGCACCAGAGCCAAGTGCCTTTGTTGTATGACGGTTTGTTGACCAAAATCAATTATAATGACTATATTGATTTCAGCTAACTGCCTATGAAATTTTTAGAAATTACATCTTTAATTGGCATTGAATTGCATTGACTTGATTGATTTCCATGGCTGGTTTAAGTAAGTTCTTACTGAGTGCTCAAGTCTCTAGTGGCATTCAGAGCTGGGAGTGGGAGAAGGAGAGCAGAAGAGATTGTATAATATTGCCAGGCAGGATTAAACTCAGGGAGGGGGGATGGTATGGATAGGGAAGGGCAGATGTTGTCTCTGTTATGTGCATGTTCAGGGTAGAAAAATCGATGTGATGAGAAAACAGGAATGTGGATATTGCCTGGAGGCAGTATCCTCTGGGTTGCAGAGGAACTCTCATGGGGGGGTGTATGGCCTTCTGGATAGGGATTGCTGCCTCTGTAAGGAGTGGCACTGTGCCTCCATCCAATCTGACCCATCCACTCCGTAGGATAATCTTTGATTTTGCTATTAGAGGCATGACAACCAAGTATGGGGTTTTGGGAGTTTATTTAGTGTAGTCTCAGGCATTTGCACACTGAGTGTTGAGCAGCACTTGACTACTTTGGCTCGTATTCCTCCTCCCACCTTTGTCTGGATACGAGAACTTCCATGTGCCAGTGTCACTTCCAGTCAGAGGAGTAATTTCGAGGTCTGTAATTCTGACTCTTGCCTTGTGTAAAGATTTGCCATGCCAAGATGGCTTGACTCGTTAGTGCCACCTGTGGGTCTGCTGTTACCTCGCTGTGCTGCGGTTGCCTTGCTCCCTGCTTCGGGGCGGGCGTGGTGTGGATTGGGTATCTGGTTGGCATTTCAGTAGTGCCGTGCTGTGTAAGTGCATCCTGAACCTTCTCCAAGGCGAGTTTGAATCCTTTCTACACTGATTTCGATTTAGAACTTAGGTATGTGAATAAATCAATAATCAGGTAATGACAATGTGAAGAGTGAAACCAACCTGTGTGGTGTTATTGAAAATGCATTACTGGATCAGAACTCCAGAGCATGTAAAGTATTTGCTGAGTTGTAAGTCTGATTTATTGATTTGTTTTCTTCTTTATGTTCTGCTGATTCCATAATTCTGTTGAATAGATAAGCACAAATAATATATTTCTACCATTAAGAATCAGGGGCTTGATGTACTGCATCAGATTATCAAAGCAGGTATTTTGATCCCAGTAATCTGAGATAGCTGCTGCTTTAAAGGCAGGCCGTGCTCATCCATAAAAGTTTTCTTCTGACCTCTATGCAATTATTGTATTCTGTGAAGCATGCAATATAAGCATCAGTGCTGTTAATAGCCATAAATAATTCCTCTTTCTAAAAATTTTTATCTGATCCATGTTGTTGACTTGCAGATGAAGTTGCTAAGTATCTCCCTAATGAAATTAACTACTGCAGTCATGACCAGAAACCAAGGAAATGGAAAGCTAAGACAGCATGAAGAATTAACAATCATAGCAATTGACTGAGACATGGTGTTGCATAAAATAAGAAAAAGATCTGCATTCTCCAGAGACTGATCATGAAAGCTTTATTTCTTGACTAAAATAAATAATTTTAGATGATAAATAAGTAAATGAATGATAAATAAGTAGATGAGCTGTACAAATAGTATCAAAGGGGGACTGAGGGAACATATAAGGTAACATATTTGGTAACATTTCAAAGCAAGATGTTTGATGTCTTTTGTGCGGTCTGTGTCAATGTAGATGGTAGGTTTCCAGATAAATAAAACTAATTTCTTTTTAGAGGGAGAGGTAAAGTAGCAGAGGGTGTATATAACTGCATGCAATTCAGGAAAACTGGGGGCTGATGGGTTTTTCGTGCTTAAGTTGGAGAGTGCTAAGGTACTTCAATGTGGAGATGACTTAGGTGCTTACTGAAAAATGGATTTTGGTACCATTAGCCTAACTGGTTACTTTAATAGCCATGAGGTTGCCTAAGAACCATTATAGTGCCTTTGATAAAAGGGAATGTTTGGGATATTTATTTTTGTAATGACATAATTTGTAACATGAATGTGGATTGGAATTTGGACAGTCTCAACCAGATTACACTTTGGTCATAGTTGCAAAATGTGGCCTGGGATGAGGCAGGGATGTTTTATTCAGCTAAATTCCTGTGGGCCTCGGCAATGGAGATTTAAATGTGGCTAGTGATTTTTCTTACTGCCTGTGTGTGAAATGGTGTGCTCCACATCCTGGTGGTGATGGGGAGGGGGCTGGGTGTTCTGGTGCCTCTGTAACCATCTGCCAGAGGATGCTGTGCTCCAGAAGGGCTATACTAAAGCCTGAGGATGTTGGCTGCTTGGGGGAAAGTGGTTCTTGATATTTGCAGGAGTGAAAACACTTTTCTGAGAGAGCTCAGACTACAGTGGGTTAACTTAGAGAATACGCCTGGATACAGCAAAGCTTGATTTTAAGTGAACTCTGTATTAAGATTTTTTTTTAACTATTATTTTGACATGTAAAAATAATCAAAACAAAAGAGTACTGGATTACTTAGGAGAATCCAAAAGTTGCTGGTAAATTTTACTAGTGTAAGACTAATGCTATATATTAGATCACATTAAATTCAGCAATGTATTTTAGGCATAAATTAAGGGAAGAGTAATTCTGAAAAAGCTATGATGCTGCAGCAGCAGCACTTCTTACAACGTTTCCACTTTTAAATTAATTTTGAAGTAGAACTAAAAACAAAATAAAAAATTAATTTCTTTCAGCATGAAATAGTTATAATTTGAAACTAATTTCTCTTGATTGAGCCACATGACAAAACATGTTATTCACAGTTTTGTTGAGAGCAGCAGGACCTTCCTTAGCAGTTTAGAGATATGGAAAAAAATATCCATATTGCCTGTCAGGGTTTTCATTGAGTCTGAAATTTAACAAAGTGATGCTGTCTTCTGTCTATAGAACTGGAAGGTTGTTGGGGTCAGAATGAGTGCCTGCTGGATGGTTACAGGAGAGGTGAGTGGGTCCTTAAGATAGAGTGGAAGGAGAAAGTATATGAAACTATAGAAGTGGAGATTGTGTCACTGGGACTTGTTGATAATGGAAGGATGTGATACCATTCAGATCTGCCCTCTGCTGATGGAAGTGTTTAGTGTGTAGATGTGCTGGTTTACAGCTCTGTATAAAGAACAACATGATGACCTAACTGCCAGGTCATGAAAAAACTCAAAGCAGATTTTATCACACACACCAATGTGATTTCCCTCACAGCCACTGAGGAGGCTCTTTACAGATCTGACCTAAGTCCCTTATCTTCTTCTCCTTATTTTGCAGCTTACTTCATGGAAGTGAAGAAATAGGATCAATTTTAGTGTTACAAATGTGATTATTTTAATTTTTTTTTTATTTTATTATTATTCCCCTAACACCACAGCATCCACGTTTTTTCTTTCTTTGGCAAATGCTGGCAGTTTCATCACTGTGTGGTGAGGCACCAGGAGCAGAAACCAATCTCGTGGTAACATGAATGCCATTTTAGTTCTCTGAACCCAGAAGAGGCAAAATTAAACAGTACTCTGAGAGGGAGAGGGTTGCCTTGCCCTTTCTTCTGATGATTTGAATTAGCTGTAATGTATCAGGGATACCTGGATTAGAAGCTTGCCTGATTTTTAGCTGCAACAGTTCACAGTGTTAATGTGGGATGTCAGTGATGCAGTTTTACTGGTACAGGCTTGTAAACTCATGCCTTGTTCCAAGTGGGCAGTTATAAATTGTGCTCTAAGTTAGCTGAATGCACAAAATGGGAAGGAACAGGGTAATATTAGCACTAATGAAGGAAAAATGGCATGAAATATTAAATAACTGTTATTATAAGATACTTCATAAATCCAAAGGAAGTAGATGTGGAAAACACCTATGAGGTCACCTAACCTATCTGTTCTGGAGGACTGGCTTGCTGCCTGCAATATATAATCTTTGTCTGCTACTCCAGACTAGTTCTGAATGCCCCAAGCTTTAGTACTCTTAATGCAAGAGAGGAGGAAAGAAAGGGTCATAGATTTCTTTCTATTTCTTAAACTTTTCCTCACTTCTTTTCTGTTTCTGAAACCCTTCCTCAGATTTACATGTTTTTTTCCTCTATTTTGTCATTTTATCTTCTTTTCTTATTTTTTAATTTTGTTTTTCTGCTTCAGTGTCAGGATGCCCTGAAGAGTGAGATGATTTTAATAATTCTGGATAGCTGTGCTATCTCTGTCTTTTGTGTGGATCACAGTCACTACTTTGATTGACAATTCTCTTTTTTAATCTTCCTCAGTTCTTAATTTTTTTCTCTCTCTCCTGTGGCAGCTGGGTTCCCTGGCTAATCACCCCAGACTGGTAGTGTGTAGAGTGAGAATATTTTTTTACACTCTCTCCTTCTCTTTGTGCCCCCTCACCACACCTTTGCACATCCTCATTGGACAAATATCCTGTTAGGAGAGAGCAATATGGTTATTCCCATGAAGAGCTGAAAGGCATGGTTTGCCACAAAGAATGGTTGTATGAGCAGTGAAGCATCAGTGGAGGTATTGTGTCTCTTTAGACACTCTGGAGTGAACAGTACCAAAAAGGTATTTTGGTACTTTTTTATTGTATCATCAACATATTTGATGTTTGTCCTATATTTGACTGTCATGAACTTGAATGTACACCCTGAAAAACAAGTACCTGTTCAAAAAGGAAACTGAGAAGCAAGTGTGGAACAGTTATTTAGCCTCTCTGAATGTTCTTACTATTATTTCTTTGTTTCACTTACTCTGTAATTGCCTTTTCAGCCCGGTCAAGGAGTTTGGTGATGGGTGAACAGATTGGGCCTCCCTCCAGACCATCTTCTCCAAATCCTCAAGAACGTGTGCTGAAGTGTGGCTGGCTAAAGAAACAAAGGAGCATTATGAAGAATTGGCAGCAGCGGTGGTTTGTGCTGCGCGGGGATCAGCTCTTCTATTATAAGGATGAAGAGGAAACGAAGCCTCAGGTATGACTAGGGAACTGCAGGAGTTAATGCTTGTGACTTCTGTCTGATCACAGTCATGCTTTGATTGACAGCTCATTTCAGTTGTTTTCTGTCCTCAGCAAAACCATACGCACTTTTAAGGAGGTTCAAAGGCATGGGATGTTGCAGGGAGGCTTTTCTACTCCAGAAAAGTGGTAGAGCTTGGGAAAAGGTTAGAGGGTGGTTACTTGCCCACTAGGGCATGCTGACCTCCAGTTCTTAGTGTGGTCAGTTATGAGACTGGAGTTTGACAAGAAGTGCTATGGAGTTGCAGATTACTGAGGCAGGAGTGATTAACCTTGCTTGCTCAGCTGGGACTCGTTATCTCCCAACTAATCCATTGTTAGCCTTGAGGTGAACCAGCTGCTTAGAGCTGGCTTGCGTGTGTGGAGTGTGTTGGTTTTGTTACATGCTGAGAATGGGCTGGAATATGTGTTTTAGTGTGG
>WAAG01080337.1:0-44151 GCA_013390105.1 Tichodroma muraria
AGCTGTGGCTGCCCCACCTCTGGGAGGAGCCAATTTCTCCAAAAACGGTACTCCTGTGCAGAAGAAATGCCTTTCCAGCTTTTGACAATCATCAAGTCATACAAGTTTTTCTATTTCATTTTTCCTGTTTCATATTTAGAAATGCTTGGGCTTGAAGGCATGCTTTTGCCAACAGATGTAACCCTGTGACAGTGCCTTCAGCTGTCTGCCTTGAACACCAGTGTCAACTGCTTGGCAGCTTGAGGATGAGCCAGCAAGTGCTGCAGGCATATGGCCTGTGTACCAGGCCTGCTGCATGTGCCACACTGAGTCTCATATATGTGCAGATTTTGAGCAAAGCCCTTTTTTACCCTGGGAATACTCTTCATACTATAGTTCATATGTAGGTGAGTGCCTGAGGTGCATGTGCTCTGCTTTTGCCCGTTCAGAGGAGCTGTGACCTCTCAGCATGGCACAGCACGGTGTCATCTCATACCTCCCAGTACATGTGGCAAAACTGAGGTATTGACTGTAACTCCTCACAAAGAGAACTGTTCTAAGCCCATGATCCTCACTAACCAACTCTGGTTTCTTTGGATAATGCTTAGTTTGCTCTGGTGTGTTAACAGCCAGAAAAAAGGTATAATTAAGCCCTGACAAATCCTCTTGGCTTTGTATTCTATCTGAATCAGTATCTCTTCTACAGATGATTAAAAATGGGAGTTTTTTGTTGTTCGAGACATTGCAGTATTTGGGCTTTTACAGTATTTAACATCTTGAGAGTTATTAGGGTTTCTCACTCTTCATGCTGCTTGGACATTGCAAATGTTCACTCTGTAGATAAAGATTCCCTCCTTGCAGATGGAGAAAACGAGTTGCCAACTTCCGTGAATACATTCTTTAAATCTGGGGGAAACTGCCTCTTGTGGAGATGTTCCACAGCTCTGGGCAGTGTTTGTAGATTTCTCCCTACCAAAGTCCTTCGTCTTATCTCCTATGAGATCACCTTCTTTTAATAAATCTCATCATTTTACAAAGCAGTCCTGGGGGTTTTAGTCCAAAATGTAATAGAAGAAATACTTTAATAACCAGGAAAGGAAAATTATTTTTTTTCCCAAGAAAATACCTGGAGATTAGTGATAGGAGCATCTGAAAAGTTTAATTGTAAGCTGGTTTTTAAATATTGAATGTTTAAATATACGTGGTTAAAGGAAAGTACCACTGCATTTTAAACAGTGATAAAAAGAAAAATATAAATATTCTAAAACAAGAAATACAAGCTTCTGCTCTACTCTGCTCTTGTTGGTCACATGTTACAAGACATTTTATGATGAAAAAAGCAATGGAATTAAGAGACACTGTTAAGCATTTGCGAGAAGTTGTAAAGCTCTTATTCTGAAAACAAATTTAGGATTGGAAACATGGAATCTGTATTTTAACCTTCTTGCTTAAGTTAAGCATGTTTTGCTAGCTAGAAAGGAAATATTTTGTTATTTTCTTCCCCAAAAGTAGGAAGGACAAAAAAGGCAGTATTTATTCTGACATAAAAAAAATCAAATGTAAATTGACTTCAGTTTTTATTGTGTCAATCCACCTGCAAAATCCTCTTCGGCTCCAGCACATCTTTAATGTGCAGAAGCTCTGTTTGATGCAGTTAAAATTGATTCCGTACAGAAGGCATGAAATGAATACACCACTGTTTAGAGCTCTGGATTTCAAGAGCCTTAAAATCCTTAGAAGTTAAATATTTAAGAAGCTATTATTGCACTCAAGTTCAGCATTCACTGTAGCATCAAAGTGTTCTGAGTTGGCAGCCCTCCTTGCTGACTGCTCAGAAGGAACAGCAGGCTGCACTGGAGGCATTTCTTCAGGAAAAGAAAAGGAGGGGCTCAAGATTTGCCTGGTTCCCAGAGAAAGAAGTAAGTTATGGGACTCTGCAGGTGTCAGCACAGGTGGCCAGGAGATCATCTCAGAGCTGGAGTCCAGCTGGAAGCATCCACTGGTGATGGTTTCATTGGTTGGGATGGAGATTGCCCATGTGAGGACAACAGGGCTGGGGACTTTGAACCTGGCTGCTGCAAAGCCAAGAGATAAAACAGGATAACTTAAACAAGGGGAATTTTTTCCACCAGAGGTTCTAAGGATTTTGTGGCACAGTGTCTAGGGGAGTGAACACGACCTCTGGTCTAAGACTTCAGAGCCAGAACATAAGGTTAACATGCCAAGAACTCCTCCCAGTGCAGAAGTGACTGCAGGGACACTCATGATGCTGAACCTGTTACTTTGTGTGCTTGAATTAAAAAAACACTGGACAAGTGCTACCAAGCCTGGCATGGCTTATAAAGTATACTTTAAATTATCTTCATTTTATAAGTCAAATAATTAGGGTGACAGACTTTTTCTCCCATGGAGATGTCAAGGACACCTGGCTGGAAGGAAAACGAGTAGATTTGTGTGAAAGGCAGCACACGCAAGGACCTTTGTGTCATGTATGAACTGTGAAATCAATTGACATTTTAGATATTAATACCAGTGTAGTAGTAGCAGCTGCCATCTTCTTTATGCTATTACGCAAGCTGACCACAGAAATGCAATGTAAGTAAAGAGAGTGTGGTTTTCACTTCTTTAATCAGTTTACTGGTGAATTGGGAAGAAATAGGGTGCTGTAATTATCATGGCCTAACTCTACAAGTCACTTGCAGGATGAGCCCAAGGCTTGTGCAAGCTGAATTGCATGGCCCTTCTTGAACATTAAAACTAGTGCACAAATACACTTTTATATAAATCCTAAAATCGATTTATTATATTCAAATTCTAGAAACTTGTCAGACTCACTGATTTCCACTGCTGGCAATCAGTAGAACCTGTGTTCTGCTGCTGTTTTGGTTAATGGAATCAGTTGGAATTTTTACCTGGAGGCTGGATTGGAGCGGCCAGGGTATGGCCCGGTGGGCAATTTCCTGCCCTACCGATACCTGCGGGCACAGCCTCTGGGGCAGCTTCCCAGGAGCTGTGCTTGTGCACAACGCCTCTGGGACTCTGCTGCCTTCCTCACAGGCTCGTGAGAGACGTTAATATACCAGCATTATTTTATCTAGAATATTTATTATACTGTATGCTCATAGCATAAATTGAGACGCATGTTATGTATTTAAAGCCATTAGTATGATTCAATAAAGCGATTCGCGTGCAAAACTTTACATTGTGAAAATGGTGCCGCACGGTGGTAACAGAGAGAGGGCGGGATCTCGTCCTGCCGTTCCTAGCAATGGCGATGCCGCCAGGATGCTGCGCAGCCAACAAAGGCGGCTGGTCAGAGGCAGCGCACGGGCCGCAGGCGCCGTGCAAGCGTGCCCGAGAGCGGCCGGGTAACGGAGTGTGGAAGGAAAGACAGCATCGCTCCGGGACATAGTTCCCGGCCGCGCCCCGGGACCTGGGGGGTGACCCCGGCCGGGCCCAGCCACAGCGGCCGCAGCATCGGCGGAGGGGCTGAACCGCCAGGGCTGGCAGCGTGTGGCTCCTCCCGTCCTTTGTTGGCCTGGAAGCGGAGCAGCGGCCGGGGGCTCTCTTCGTGGCTGCTCTTGGAGGCCTGAGGCGCTCGGGCACGGGGAGAGCCCGGCGCGCCCCGGGCAGCGTCTCCCACGGCACCCGGGCGGCGCTGGCTTCGGCGCGGGGGAGATCGGCCCCGCAGCCTCCCCGCCCCCGGCACTCTCCAGGGAGCCGTTCCACACGGAATCACACGGGAGCGTCTCCCCATCTGTGCCGCCGAGCACCCCCACCCCCACCGCCCAGCCCCGCAGCCTCCTGCCATTATGTTCCTCCGACGCAGGGCCGGGCCGCGCCGCGGGCCGTAGCCCTGCCCGAGCCCGCCGGCTCCGGCCGCAGCAGGTGTGTCGCATGGGGACCGCAGGTTGCATGCTATGGGGTCGCTTCCTCCCAGACCAGCGGCGGCCGGAGCCCCGCGGGCACCCGTGCAGGGACTATCCGGGCTGGCGGCTCCGGGCCGGCCGGGCGGGGGAGGATCGTTCTCCCCGCCGCCGAAGGGGCCACGGCCTCTCCTCCCCGACCGTCCCCAGGGTTCGCAAGGCCCGCTCGGACAGGGCCAATTCGGGCCGGGAGCGCGCAGACCCGCGGGGAGGTGCCCGGGGCCGCGGCAGCCCGGAGGAGGGAGCGGCCCCCCGGACCGAGGGGCCGAGGGAGGGCCGGCCGCGGCTGCGGCCGCAACAGCCTGCGTGGGGAAGACGGGCCGAAGCAGCGGAAGAACATGGTGGTTCTCCCCAGAACGGGGTGGGGATGAGGGATGCGAAGAAGGTGTCTCCGCAGGGAGGGGTGCAGGGTTGTGCCCGAGACCTCTGTTCAGTTGCAGGTGCAGCCAGGGGCAGAGGGGCTTTGCCGGGGTCGCCCACCCGCCCGGAGGGAGCCCTACAGAGCAGCATCTCCCGCAGCCCCCGAGAGGAGGGGGTTTCAGCGCGTAGGCGGAGGTGGTTACTGGTGTTCCCAGAGCAAGGGTGAGTAGCCAAGAGGAGCGGGGTGTCTGCTGTCTCGGTCTGGGTGCCTGTCAGCCATGCAGGAGGAAGGCCCTTGCGTGGCCGAGGTGAAGGGGAGCGGGCAGGAGCAGGAGCGGCCACGGGCACAGGTGGGTGCGGACCCCCGGAGCGGCGTGGGCACCGCAGGGGGGCCGAGACCCCGAGTAGGCATCGCCTGAGAGGCGCAGGGCCGGGCAGGCGGTCGGTCCGCACAATCTCTGCGGGGTGGGAGCTGCGCAGAGCCTGACCGGGCCTCCCCAGCTGGCGGGTGCAAGCCGGGGGGGCTGCCCAGCGTGGGGCTGCAGCTCGCTGCTTCTCAAGGCCTCCAGCACAGTCGAATAGCAAAAGAAAAAAAAAATCACTGTAGCAGCCAAGTCGGTGCTGCGAGGAGGGGGCAAAGGAACTATTTTGTAGGCATCTTGCTGCTGCGGAAATGGATTTCTTTGAGGGGAGGGAGGCGCGTTTGTGGGTACTCTGTAGCAATGCTGCTCAGAGCACAGAAAATGCCACTCGGGCAGCCCCAGATGGAACCAGGAGTGGGGAGGGCAGATGGGAGAAGTCCTTGGTCGGGCACCCCGTGGCCGTGGGCATGAGGGGGCAGATGTGACGTGTGTGAGTAGCCACCCCTCATCTGGGGGAGCACAGGGCTAGCAGCCCGGGTTAGCAGCCCGTCTCCCAGGGCTGTGGCCGAGCCTGCCTGGTGCTGCAAGAGAGATCCTGTGAGGATTTTTATTGCGGTCTCTTTGTTAGCTACAAACAGGCACGCACACAGCTCTCAGCCAGGTTGTGGGAGGTAAGTGGGGGAGGCGAGCAAGGGAGCGTGCGGGGGGCTCTGGGGAGCAGGGGCTGCGTGGGCCGAGCAGGAGGGGAGCCGGGGCACAGGGCTGTGCCGGCCCCACGCCACACAAAAACCAGCCCCTGCGATTTTCAGGGTCTTGTTGGCAACTCAGTGAGGGTTGCCATAGCTTTTTATGTAGGGTGACCAGAACCGGCTGGAACTGGTTTGAGGCAGATCAGCTCCTGAACACAATGCAGTCACTGAGCTACTACACTGGGATAGCTTCCTCCCTTCATGGCAGCCAAAAGCAGAGGAGCTTGCAGAAAGATACCATCCCAAAACAGTATGTGAATGCACACTTTAGACACACAGCACTGGTATGTGGCTAACGTAGTCATAAAGGGTTCTGTATGTAAATGTACATATTTGCAGTAACTGAGATTACTTTGGCTTTTTGTGCCTTTTTATGCTTAAGGAATGGGCAAGAGCTGAGATTTATGACCCTTACTAAAATATTTTTGCTTTGCAAGGGTGGGACACTGGTTATGCAGTCTATTTTAAAACTAAACTAAATAAAATGGATTGAATTGATTGTAATTGTAGTTATGCTTGTGACTGAGGATGCTTTGCATGCTGCTTTATTTACAGGGTACTGTCTTGTGGTTTGCTTCCTTAGGAAACATTAATGGGGGGGGGGGGTTGCTGTGCCTTTCTCTAAGGCCAGAAGGAAACAATATTGTGTAGAATTGTGCATAAAAACATTGAAAAGATGCTGTAAGGCATACTCGTTTTCCCTTTTTTTTTCCTTGTAGGCCTGTTGATTGGGGCTGCCTTTAACCCTTTGGTGTTTGCAGAGGTAATGCGGCTGTGGCAGTAACTGAGCACTGGCTAAAAAAATCTCTCAAAGGTCAAGGTTCACAAGGTGAGACGTGGTGGTTTGGGCTGAATATAACAATAGTGTGGAGGTACATCCTGATTGCACACTTGGCACATTAGGAAGGAGACAATTGTTTAAGTGTTACTGAAGAAATGCTATTAAGGTCCTCCAGTTTTAATAGGATTAAAGCTATTATTTGTAAAGACTTACTGATATCTTGGCTAAATACAGTATTTTCGTTGAAATATATCCAGATATAGGTTTTTTTCACAGTGTAGTGATACGGAATAGGCCTCTGAATGACAATCATGAATTGTGGACCAGTTGTGGCAGGGAGCTGTTCTGTGCTGTATTAGACTCACACATGCAGAATTTGCCGTCTGATTATTTACACGTTATTGTTTGACCACATCTCAGTGACCCAATACATGGTTTTTAATTAAGGTCTTTGGTGTTAAACGTGTACTTAGTATCACCTACAGAGAAAAAAAACTGTGCAAAAGAAGTAGTATGGATGGCTTTTCTTAAACTGTCGTAACCTGGGGAGGATTTTGCAGCAGCTAAGTGGAAAGATGTATTTTGGGGGGCTGGATGGAGCTCCAGTGCATTATCAGTGGTGTGAATTATAATACTGTGCATAGAGAACCGGATGGGCAGTGCAGCAGCTGCAGAGAGGTGACTGCTTTTAACTCAAAGCAGTGGATAATGGATAGGATTTTTAGCTTTTCTTTCTCAACTAGAAAGTACAAAATGTGTACTTAGATTTGAGCTGACATTTTTATCTTATAGTGAAATCTGAAGGATTCAGAGAGAGGGAGAGGGGCAGAGAGAAGGAAGCAGTAATGAATCTAGCAAAGGGAAGAACAAAGGCTGTTAGAGCTTGCACAGTGGATCACTAAATATTTTGCCTGGGGGATTCTTTTGCTAGAATTGTTTCTTCCTATAACAGGAAATCAGCAACTCTAGAATCCTAACCAGTGTGATTTTTAAAAAATCTTCCCAGTCCTGGCTGTGTTAGCTGGTTTGGTAATCTACAATCAAGATAATATGGAGGCAGAACATTGGAAATACTCTGTTGTGGTGTGAAATGAGGGTCCTTTCCTCTGTGCTCAGCAGAATAGACAGTCCTAAAAGCCTTGAGAGGTTGTGGATACTGGGTAAGTTGTGTGCTGGCTGCTGAGGAAGGGTGACAATACAAGGGAACCTTTTTGTTTCTGACTGCAGTAGATTACGTAAGGCACTGAGCTATTAGTTGTAGAAAAGTGAAAATAGCATGCTAACATTTGGCCTGAAATTCTGGGTTTGTGGGCTTTACTGCAGTTGTGATGTGTTGTTTTTCAGGTCTGACAGAGCAGTGAATAGCTTGTGGTGGAGCAAAATGCCTGATAGATCACTGTGCTGATTTCTCCTGTTCTTCAGCATCGGGATGCAGAGGGTCTATATTTGACTATAGACATCTGTAGCAGAATGATGCTTGCAAATAGGAATCCTTGTTGCATGATAGGAATAAGATGATGAGGATGCATGTTCTTTTCCAAGTGTCAGCTAAAATTCATATATTACACGAGGGTATCTTTTGGAATTTTTTTCCTTCTGCCAGAATAGTAGGCAGCTTTAAAATTGTAAGTTCTTGGATTGTGACAAAATTCCTTGAATCTGTTCTGTTTGGGTTTTTGAATGCTATCTGTATTATGAATTTTTATTTTTAGCAAAGGAGATTTTGAATTTGCAGAGATTTTTGTTGGCTGTAAGATGAGAAAACTGAATAGATGGAGTCTGCAGTGTTCTTGGTGAGTTGCCTTTTTTCAGTCTAGTAATATCTGTAAATGCTCTTCATCAGGAGATTTGGATTGTGCATGCAGGCCAGCTTTCCAGCAGCAAATGCTAATACTGGAGGGCTGGTCTTCTGTATCAGCACCCAGGATCTCATTTTGCATTGGTCTCAGTTATTTGATCTCCAGAATGAGGGTAAGGATTTATCACATTCCAAGTCCCTTTGGAATGAGTTGACTAACCATAGTTTTCCTAGCCATATGCCTATGTGTTAAAATACAAATATGCAGCAGAGTACCAGGAATATATGTTCAGAAAAACCCAAACTTGACCCTAATGTTCTCAGGCCTGCTTGTTGCCCTGATGGGCCCTGCCTGGCTGGGAGAGCTCTCTGGGAGGCTGCAGTTGCTCATGCTGTGCTTGGGCCATAACTGCCATCCACTTCAAAAAAAAGTGCCTTAAAGGAAAGAGGTGGGAAGCTTGTGCCATTTAGAATGGAATTTGAGTCTGCATTAGTTTGGGAATCTCAAAATTCTCTTTGTTGTTGTGCATCTGAATTATTCACATGTTACTGCCCCAGTCTATTTAACATGTAGAAGTATAAAATTAAGCCATGATTGTAATTAATTTCTAAGTAGACTGCAAAAAGAATGGTATGTAGATTTCCCTGCTTTTCAGGAGTTCATCTCTGTTTTAGGAGGGATTTGGGAAATGGCTAGACCCAAGCCCTGGCCTGAATCTCGTGATAAATACAGGAGATTTTCACGTGGCCATCTGTAGCTGGGGATGGCCTGTTCAGCCCCATGTTGTACAGAAGGAGATTCCCTGCTCATGTGTTGAAACATCCCTGTTCTTTTTGCCAGCGAAAGGCAGATTGTCCTGAACTTTGAACCAGCTGCATGTGGTTCTCTTCAAGCTGTGCTAGCAGTGGTTCAGAGTCCAGAAGATTCCCCTCCTCTTTCCCTTCTTGTTTTCTCATACCCGAAGAGAACCTGAGATACCCAGTTCAAAAATTGATGTGTTGGACTACAGGATGAGACTCCTAAGGCATCATAAACTACAACTAACACTATTTTAGCTGTCAGAATGGTGGATTAAGTCCTTTACTCATTGAGTCTTGAGCATGGAAACAAATTGGATTTTCCCCTTTTGAAGGCAGGTAGATATGGTGTGTAATGTAGAAAAAGTAGGTTCTTGGGATAAATTTTAACTGTGAAACACCCCATACTTCACAAAGATACTTACATTAGGACTGGCATGATCTTACTGATGCTGTGGATGCTGAATGGATGCTATGTAAGACCTTTATCCTGAGAAATGGAAATTTCTCGGGGTAAGAATTACTTCGCATGTTACGAAAGAAATTTCTGTGATTTGTGGAAGTGGGTGTTTGTCTGGATTTTGCAACAGTAGCAGGTCATGGGCCTTTTGATAGAGAAAAGGAACCTGTATTTTATGTATATGAATATGAGAGCCATTGCTCACTGTGGTTGAAGTGGCCTCTTGCACATCCCACTTGCCTGCTGAGTATGTCAAACCAGGCGAGGCTGTGATTGGAGATGTGGTTCCCATTTCCTGACGAAGGTTTTGTGGTTAGATTAGCATATTACTTTGTCTGTCTTTACAACACTTGGCTTTCAGAGCAAATGACTGGAAGTGTTAAGTCAGTCATAATTACTGATAACCAATGAACTGCTCATAATCTGTGTATTAGGATGAAGTTTGCCTAATGCTAGGATATATGTCACTGTAATTCTGATTAAATCCTAAATTAAATTCTGATTTAATTCTGATTAAATCTGATTATGTCTTACTCTACCTGATGAAATTTCTTGTCACAACAATACAGAAACCGAAACCCAAAAAGATTTTATGCTGGTTAGGCTGGTATTGTTCCCTGTGTAGGCATTGTCTTCCAGAATGAGCTTGATTGCCTTACTTAGGCAACATTACTCTTACTTGGAAGTGGAGTAATTATTCCAGATTACTGGAATTTTGCTCTGGAGTAGTATGTCTGCCTGGGAATCAATAGAAGTAACAGACTAACTTCTGTATGTGGCTATACCAGAGCCAAGATGCTGCTACATGCCAGACCCTGAAAAGAGGTGTCTCAGTGTTCCCCTTTCACAAAGCTGGAAAGAATGCTGGTGTTTTTGGAAGAACATGCTGAAGAAAAGGTCTCCGTCCTAAAGGGTGCACAGTCCACAAATGTATGTAGTACAAACAATGGTAAAAACAAGAGTTTAAGGCAGGTAAAGGAATGTAGTCACAAGAACATGAATACCATAGGGTGGATGAAGATTAGATTTGGCGGTTTCCCAATTTCCTTTGGTAACAAATGGACTTGCTGCTGAGGGAAGCTGAAATTGAGTTAACTGTCTGAACAAAAGCAAGGAGTTAGATATTTAAATGGGATTTGAAGGCAAAGGGTAGGTAGGAATTCAATAAGGCAGAAAAGATGATCTGGTCCATTTAAAGCAGTTGTATAAAGTTATTAGACTAGTGGTTTAGCTGTTTAGAAGATCTGGATGAATAGCAAGGTGGGTGTCAAGGAGGAAAAGTTGGTTGGTTCTTCAAAGGTTAAGGATTAAATAAAAGAGAAAAAATTGAGCCTGTAAGACCATGCGTATGATCCAGAAATGATAGAAGCCTTCATGCATAGGGAATATTTATTGGGAAGGGAGGAGGATTATTTGCTGTTTATGGAAAGCTTGAAGCTGTTCTTGTACCTGATAGACAAAAATTAGAGGTCTGAGCAGTTTGGAGATAGGACCTGGCTGGGAGCTGCCAGGTTATTCTGTTTCCTTGTCTTCATTAGGTCGTTGAACTTCCCAGAATGATTCTGATTGGAATGTTTACAATTGCTTGGCTTTACCCAGAAACATACCTTTTAATCTCAGCAACAGCTTCTAGGCAGCTTGGTCTTTTGTGGAGAATGCTGGGCCTAATATGCAGGTGTCCTGAAGTCCAAGCTACAAGATAAATCTGACTTTGAAAGTAAGAAAAAATGTGTGTGTTTCTCTGGTGTGTCCCCCCATCTCAACAGAGAGCGTGAAAGGGTAGGTTTATTTTTCCTCATCTGGCTAGAGTCTTTCCACCTGGAACAGGTACGGATACAGGGGTTGAGGAGGAGTGGTAACAGTTCCATGTAGTAGAACAGAAAGTCAGTTCTTCAGAAGCAGCTGTTTACTTCTGAGTCCTGCTTGTCCTGCTTGCTTCTTCTGCCGTGAGAAGAGAGTTCTCGTGGTCTGATTCTCGATTTGACATAATTCCCAAGTGAGTGCTTCACTGGAATGTGGTACCAGGTGAATGGAGTAAAAAGGCTGACTGGGAGAAGCAAGGCAGTGGAACAGACAAGGAGTGCCTTGCTTTGGCTAAAATCTGTGCCATGTTCTTCATGCTGTTCATAGGAAACATTTGAGGAGATGTGTTTCCAAAGAAACAACAATGTAGGAAGTCATGCACACGTGCTTTGGGAAAGCATGAACACAAATAAACCACTGCCAGTTCACCCCCAGAACTTCCTTTCAGTAAGCTGCTGACGCACAGATACAGGGGTGGGTGTTGTGACTGAAGAGATTGAGGGAAACCATGTAGTAAGGGTACATTCAGAATCTGTTAAGTTTTTTAGACTTGTTATCTTCCCAGAAGTTCTCTTAACCACCATCAGAAAAGCAGAATCCAGAAGCATTTCACCTCACTGCTTTGTGGCTCCCTAGCTGTGTAATTGTGTTGGCCATATTCAGATTTTTATCCTTGTTACTTTTATCATTGAATGATAAGTAAGCAAAGTCATGCTTAAATTTTTTAAATAAACTGGTTTTCTGTATAACTTCTCTCAAGCATTCTCAGAGCACTTTGCAAAGAAATTCCAGTTCTTGGAAAATCATTATTTCCTAGGGAACCAGGAGCTTTTGCCTTATTTCCTCTTCTGAAGTATTTACAGGCATCATGTCGGCTCAGAGAAGGAATTGACTTGCAGCTTATCTGGCAGCCAAGGTGTCAGTTGATCTTTATCTTGAATAAAAGGCGGAGTTTTATCCTTAAAGGAAGAGTTACTAAAAGGTTTGTGGAGGAAAAAAAAAAAATTAAAATGGGAGGAATATGGCTGCAGAGTCCTGGTAGTTGTGGTGGAAACATTGTTTATATTGTGAATCTTAAGATGGGTGCCCTAGAACAGAGGGGAAGAGATTAATAAAATGGCCAGGTTAGAACTTCTCTTCCTTGTATATCACAACTGACCATGTTTGTCTCCCTTTTTGTTTAACTTCGATTGCTTGAAAAGTTTGAAGACTGACAGAAGTTCTTGATAAGGGCAGCAGTAGTTCTCAGTAAAGGATAACTGTGTCTCCTCTGCTGGGCAGTTGTGATCTTAAACATACTTGGAGGAATTAAGTGTGTAAGCAAGGTCTTAATTCATTGTTATGGGTAAATATTAATTAAACTCCAGGATATGTAATTAGAGGAAGTTTCAGACTAGGGAGATTATCTAGCTCTTTTTGAGTGTATGCAACAACTGTAAAAAGACACCTATGGACAGATGTACAGCCAGAATGCAACTAACCAGTATCTCAGATTATGAGAAACTGTGTCAAAGCTCTCTGTCATTTTACATGGATTTGATATGCTTTGGTGTCTGCAATCTTTTCCATTTAATCCTCATAGAAACTTGCTTTGTGATTTTGATACTATGCATGCATCTATTTCTGTATTAAGGACTTCATAAGTTAGACAAAGGGCCCAAAATCATTAAATGGACTGTGTAAACAAATTTCAAAACCTTTCTATATTTATTTGAAGCTGTTTGATGGAATGTCTGCGTCTATTCCAGTATCGTTGAAAAATTTTCCTCAGTTGCCTTCTCATAGTCCACAATGACTTCCAGGTAGCCAGTGTTGATGAATACCTAAGTCTTTATACTTCATTATTTTCAAGAAGACTTCTCAACTTAATAGTGCAACTGTTAAGGAAAGTCAAGACTTAAGAGAAATTATGAGTGTCTCATGTTATTTTTATGCATGTCCAGGTGTTTTGCAGTCTGGGTGGGTAAGGACAGGAGGGAGTGTAGGAGGGGGAGCAAGGAAGTTGCTGCCATTTGGGCCCCCAGAATAAAATGGCCAGGTTACCATCTGTGGAGTTTATGAATTACTGTAGTTCTTGGTGTAATAATTCAACTGTGCACTTGGACTGGAACACTGTTCTGTAATGTATAATCTCTGAAAACATCACTTCAGAAGTGAAATAATACTTCTTTGCACGGCAGGTGTGACCAAGCGCTTGTTTTGTGTAAGGCTGTGCTATTAGAGCTTAAAGTGATGACTCTCTGCTTATTTTACAGATTGGCTTACAGTCAAATACATGGCCATGGGGGATATGAAGACCCCAGATTTTGATGACCTTCTTGCAGCCTTTGACATACCAGACATGGTAGATCCCAAAGCAGCTATTGAATCTGGACATGATGACCACGAAAGCCACATAAAACAAAATGCTCACGCAGATGAAGACTCTCATGTCCCATCATCATCTGATGTTGGGGTGAGCGTCATTGTGAAAAATGTGCGTACTATTGATTCTTCTGAAGGTCTGGATAAGGATGGCCACCATTCTACAGGCAATAGCTTGCACAATGGTTTCCTAACATCAGCAGCTCTTGAGAGTTACAGTAAAGATGAAGGGAAATCACTTAAAAATGATGGGTCAGCTTCTGAGACTACACTGAAGGATTCAGCTTTCAACCAGTTCAGCCCAATATCAAGCGCGGAAGAATTTGATGATGATGAGCGAATTGAGGTGGATGACCCCCCGGATAAAGAGGAGTTGCGTGCAAATTTCAGAGCAAATGTCTTGGCAGGATCTCTATCTCAGCAGGAATATGACAAACTGAAGGCACTTGGAGGGGAGAACTTAATTAAATCTGGAATCACTGTTTCAAGTAGTATAGATAAAAATAAAACTGCTAAACGGGAGACGGAGACAAACTCCATGAATTTAGGTGTCTATGAGCCTTTTAAAACTAGAAAAACAGAGGACAAGTTACTGAAAGACAATTCTCAGAAGCTTCTTGAAAACAGGCTACTTGATGGAAAACCGAGTACTGAAAAATGTGACACAAATCTTGCCAGCATTTCCCAGTCCAAAGCGAAGTCATCAGCAAAGCTTTCGTCCTGCATTGCTGCAATCGCAGCACTGAGTGCTAAAAAGGCAGCTACAGATAGCAGTAAAGATTTACAGTCTAATTCAGGAGAGTCTTCTCCATTACCAAAAGACATGAGTGAAAGTCCCCAGGCTATTGAAAAATCTCCTGAGTCTCAGAGTCTCATTGATGGTGCTAAGAAGCCGTCTGTCAAACCACCTGACAGTCCCAGAAGCATCTCCAGTGAGAACAGCAGCAAAGGGTCTCCGTCTTCTCCCGCAGGGTCAACACCAGCAATTCCTAAGGTTCGCATAAAAACCATCAAGACTTCTTCTGGGGAGATCAAGAGAACTGTTACTAGAGTGTTGCCAGAAGTTGATTTGGACTCAGGTAAAAAGCCAGAGCAGAGTGCTTCCATGGTAACATCCATGACATCTCTCCTGTCCTCACCAACCTCCGCTGCTGTTCTCTCCTCTCCTCCCAGAGCTCCTCTGCAGTCCTCAGTTGTCACCAATGCAGTTGGATCTGCAGAACTTGCCCCCAAACAGGTCACTATCAAACCCGTGGCTACTGCCTTCCTGCCCGTTTCGGCAGTGAAAACAGCAGGTTCCCAAGTGATCAATCTGAAGCTGGCCAACAACACCACAGTGAAAGCCACTGTCATCTCTGCCGCATCCGTGCAGAGCGCCAGCAGCGCCATTATCAAAGCTGCCAACGCCATCCAGCAGCAGACGGTCGTGGTGCCAGCATCGAGCCTTGCCAGTGCCAAACTTGTGCCAAAGACAGTCCATCTTGCCAACCTTAACCTTTTGCCTCAGGGTGCTCAAACCACCTCTGAACTGCGCCAAGTGCTAACAAAACCCCAGCAGCAAATCAAGCAGGCAATAATTTCTGCAGCCGCCTCCCAGCCTTCGAAAAAAGTGTCTCGAGTGCAGGTGGTGTCATCTCTACAGAGCTCTGTAGTGGAAGCCTTTAATAAGGTGCTGAGCAGTGTCAATCCCGTACCCGTTTACATCCCAAACCTTAGCCCCCCTGCCAATGCCGGAATCACGCTACCGACACGAGGTTACAAGTGTTTGGAGTGTGGCGACTCGTTCGCTCTCGAGAAGAGCCTGACCCAGCATTACGACAGGAGGAGTGTGCGAATTGAAGTGACTTGTAACCATTGTACAAAGAATTTAGTTTTCTACAATAAATGTAGTCTCCTGTCCCACGCTCGTGGGCACAAGGAGAAAGGCGTCGTGATGCAGTGTTCCCACCTGATCCTAAAACCAGTCCCAGCAGATCAAATGATAGCATCTCCTTCCAGCAATACTGCTGCGGCCGTGCTCCAGAGCCCAGGGGGAGCTGGCACGCACTCCGTAACAAAGATCCAGACTGGCTTAACTGGGACAGTGATCTCGGCCCCTGCGAGCTCTCCTGTCATTCCAGCTATGCCGCTAGACGAAGATCCATCGAAACTCTGTAGACATAGTCTAAAGTGTTTGGAGTGCAATGAAGTTTTCCAAGATGAGACATCTCTTGCAACTCATTTCCAGCAGGCCGCAGACACAAGTGGACAAGTAGAGTATCCTATGTTTACATTCCAATGTTTCATCTATAAGCCTAGGAGACTTTGGATATGCTTTTACTTTCATTTAGCTGTTAATTATCTGAACCTCTGCGATTAAAATTATAAACGAAAACCACAGAAAGTCTTGCAAGCACTTACATAGTGAATGTCAACACTTTTTAAATAAGACTTTTTCTTAGAATCTTTTCAGGCCCTGAAGTCTGAAATTGACACTGTATATTTTTGCTAAAATTTAGCATTAGCTTTCTTACAGCTGAACATTATAATACAGAAAAGAATAATGGGTTTTTCTAATAATATGTTGATGCTTCTTTCTGTGCTTTGAAATTTGATTAGCCTGTGGAATCCACTTAATTGGCACCCTCATTAACAGCCCATCTATTCAACCTGAATGATAGCTTTAAATAATTCATTCTCATTGGTCTTCAGGTTTTAGAGTTTTCACCAAGTGCCCTAAGTGAGCGAGGCATTCCCCTCAGCGCAGGGAGGGACTCAGGCAGTGACAAAGGCACACTGACTACTGACAGGAATGCCTGCTGTCTGCCTCAGCTCTTCCCCAGAAAGTGCAAAGTGCTGTTCTCACTTGCACATCATCCTTTCTGTGTGACCATTGATTTAGTTGGTTGGGTTTCTTTTCCTCTTACAATTGCTAATGAGTTCAACTTAAAAGCCATTTGAAAATTCTTTACTAATGTATGTGGCCTGACCTGAAAGAAATACGTCATTCAATAAAACTTAATATTAATCAGTGTGCGATGTATTTTATAATCCTGGCAGAGTGAAGGTGGTTAATTAAATGATATGGTTGGATCTCTGTTGGGGTGTGCCAATTAAAAGGGATTCTGGTGTGTTTCAAAGCATTCAGGTGAGCTTGGTGCTCCGGCTTCTTGCTGCAGGGGAAACTGAAAACCTGCAAGCATTCTCAAGACAGGAATGCCCCAGAAGCCTTCCTGGGAATCACACAACAGTGGACAGGCTAAAAGATTTTTAAGTCCTGCAGTTAGGGAAAAATGTGCTAGTCCTAGGGGCACAGGCAGGTTTCTGTCAGGATCTATTCACTACATGTAGGACCTGTTGTATAGCATGAAGCAGCTCCACTGCACCTACCACTACAGGTGGTAATGTAAAGAGATTTGCACGTGGAAATAACCTTGATTATGTGGCTCTGCCTTAGCTCCTCCCTTTAACTGGCTAGCAGAGGTAGACTGAAATAGCCTGGATTCCAAGTGGAATGCCATGCAAGTGAACTTCTCTTTGTAAGATACTACAAGTGTGCCTACCTAAGGGAGTTTCCTTCAGCAGAACGTGTCCATCCACAGATGTTGCTGCAGTTCTGAACAGGATCTAATGGCTGACCATGAGTATATTCTGCACCAGCTTGAGCTACTTAATAATTAGGGGTTTTAGCTAACTGATTTGCTGGTGCTTATTGGTTGTAGATAGATTTTTTTCCTATAACAAGCCTACTAGGTAACATCCTATCTAAGATCCAGTAGTCCTTGCAAAAGCCTGTTGGTTTTGGTACTAGAAAATCAAGCAAGTAAGAAGGGTGCCAAGACAAAGCAATTGGATGAGGGACAGAGAATAGGTTGGGAGGATGAGGCTAAAATAGGAATGGAAAAAGAGAACAAAGAGAAAGTGATGTTCTCACTTTCGGGATGTGAGGATTTTTGTCTTTATGGCCAAGTAAACTAAACCTTTTGCCCTTCCCTTTCTCCCTCTGTCTGGTGCTTTTTCCCTGTTGCTGCTGAGTTTGCTCTCCATACATGTCCTTTAGGTGCTGTTTATCCTGGTAATTTACTAAAGGAAAGCAATTGTGATGTTCACAGAATGTCAAAATGTAGCTGCAGGGAGGTGGAGAGAGAAGTGTGGGTTCCCAGGTACTGCTGTTCAAGGAGAAAAGCCCCTAGAGCTGCAGGAGCAGCTGGCATTGCCTGCTGCCTGTCAGGGTGTTTGTGTCTCCTCATAGAAATTTGCTCTGCTTAAGAGCTGCAGGCTTAAAAAAAAAAGCCAGTGCAAAGCACTGGAGGAAAAGAAGTTATTTTCATGTTCTTTCATTTGAAAAGAACACTTAATAAATGTAGTTTTAAATGTTCTTTGTTGAAATATCCTTTAAAATATTAATCAAACATTTTTCATATTCAGCCACTGTTTTTTACATTGTTTGGTTGCATCCTGTAGGGGTAGTGTTTCCTGGAGAAAGACTTTGTATAGGCATTTAGTACTAAGTATGTTGCTAGTTTTTCATTAGATGTTACCTCTTGAGAAGCTTGGATGAGAAATACTCTGACTTGTTTTCCTTTTTCAGTGCTTGGCACTGGCTTTTTGCTGCAAAACTGCCCTTATTGTGGGGGGAAGAAGAACAGGGAAGTTAGATGAGATTGGTATTTTTTTTCTTTGGAAGGAAGAAAGGAAGAATAAACACTTAGATTTTGAAAACAAGTAATAGGAAAAAAGGTTATTTGCAGCTTACTATTCTTTCTAGTGTCCCATCTAATTGCTCCTGAAACAGAAAATGTATAGTTTTGTGTTTCCAATGAGTAAATAGCTGCTCTTAAACTCTTGTTACAAAGGTAGAATGTTTTGTTTAAAATAACCAATGGTAGAACCATCTTAGCAATGAAAATACGTTCCCTGTGAAAATACGTTACCTTTCTGTAATGTTTTATTGCCATTAATATTCCTGTTAAAGGAATATTAACCCTGACTCACTGACAGATTTTATGGCTGAACAAAACCCTCATCTACTTGCTGGGGGGAAAAGGTAGCAAATCTGGGCTAATGAACGTTAATATTTCTCTTAGTTATAGATAGGAGTATATAGCTCCCATGGAAACTACATAGCTCATTTTCCTTCATACTCAGCGTATGTGTGTTTCTTTATTTTCCACCTCCACCATTTTCCCTTCTAACCCTTTTTTTTTTCTGAAACTTTGACTTTAAATGCAGGCAGGTGATGATTTTCACAAACTGTGTTTTATTTTGGTGTGGGTTGGAATGAGAGAACTGGAAGTTAATGCCACCTTAAGCCCAAAATAAAATGGTAAGCAAACGTGCTGAATATCAGAATTTCACAGTAGATGCTTCTTGTTCTACTGTAATCAGTTACAATTAAACATTTTCTGTGCTCATTGAAATAGCAGAGCAGGGGCCTTAACTAAGAGCATTATTGGCATGTTGGGTCAGCAGACGAGTCTGGCAGCTTGCTGCCAAATCGGGAAGATCACTGAGCTGGGGCTGGAATGTTGTGTGGCTCTTCTGTGGCATCACATCCCGGTTTCCTTCAGAAGTCCTGCAAGCCAAAGGCTTTGGAAGGGCTGTGAAACCTCCAAATGTTTTTCTTACTGGAATAAGAAGTTCTGGTTTGCTGTTTTCTTACGTTAATTATTTGATTATTAATCAAATAATGCTCCAGGTTCTCCAGTATTGTATTACAGGTTGTTAATCCAGGAACAGCCAAGGAGATTTGGGGAATGGTACCGAGCCCAGTAAATGTGGCGCTTACGGCTGCTCAGAGGGTTTTGCCTTTAGCTGAATTTAAGACAAAGTTAACACCCCAAAACAGTTCTGGTCAGCCTGAGGCTGTGAGTCCCCCACTTCTGGCCACTGTTTAGTCAATTAAGGCCAAGTATTTGGCATTTCAAAGTGAATATTTCTGTGTGTCTCAGTAGAGCCTTACTGTGTCCTAAAGGCTCCGAGCAGGTGCCAGTTTGAAGTCCCTGTAGACAGCTGAACTCAGGCAGAGAGCAGGACATCCACCCATGCTGAGCACTGCTGTGGTGGGCTGGCAGGAGTGCCAGTGCGACCCGCATTGCAGTGGGGGCAGGTTTTCTTTGCTTGACATGCTGTGTATTTAATGGTTTGCATTTTGCCATCTTGTGACAGGACATTGGAGAACTCTGTACAGAGACTGTCTTCAAACACACCAGTGCCACAGTGCACAGAGCATTTATTTCAGGATTTCTTCCTGCATACCTTAGTAAATAATTTATAATGCAGCTCTGGAGATCTTTTTTTGGTCCATGTTCTTGCAGAGTGTACACATCACTACATATGCCAGACTCTTAGAGAGAACATTTCTAAAAATAAGCAAATACATGTTCAAAAAAATACTGATGTCATGAAGGAGCCTTGGGTTTGATTTTAAATCTTTGCAAGTCACTGGTGAGATTCACAAGTCCCAGGCCATAAGAGACAATAGTAATAATTTGACTCTGGAGTTGTATGTAGGCCCCTTGCACTATTGAGGTAATCTGGGAAGGCACCTGTGTAATATTTCTGTAAACCATGTGTATCTCCCGTGGTCAGTGGTGTACGAAGGAGCTTTGTGGCCCAGCATGCCAGTCAGTCTGGCTACCAGCACCTGCCAGCTCTGTCAGCAGGGCTTGTGTTTGTACTTGCCTACTGCATTGGGTCCCCTCCCAATTATGACATTTAACCTTTATTTGCTATATTGCAGTGTTTGACACACGACGTTTTGTAGAGCTGAACCAAACCTTTTGTCTCATCTATTCTGGTTTATCATTTAGAAGACATGCAATATCTGCCAGATGCTGCTTCCTAACCAGTGCAGTTTTGCATCACACCAGAGAATTCATCAGCATAAATCTCCATACACGTGTCCTGAATGTGGAGCAATCTGCAGATCTGTCCACTTCCAGACCCATGTCACTAAGAACTGCCTGCATTATACCCGAAGAGTTGGGTTTCGGTCAGTATAATGATTCCTTTTGTTGTCAATTTATGTATAATTTATGGGTTTAAAAGTGATTTTCCATTTTCATAAGCATTGTTTGGACAATACCAGCTTCGTGGGTTTAAGATTGTCATGGCAACAGTACTATTAGTACTAAAATTTTGGAATAAATACATTAGGATTCTGCTTTGTTTTGGGCATCCACTTTTGTATATGAATAAATCAGACTATTAGCTGGTGCCACACAGATTCAGGACTTCACAGTTTATAAAGTCTAGAGAATTCAGATGCATTGTCTTAATTTCAGGTTTTTAAAAAAACTTCTTGAGTTTTTTCAAAAGATTGAATTTTAGATTGTTCTCTCTGATAGAACAGTTATTTTCAGTACTTCCAGAATGTATGGCTGAGATGTTGATGGGCATACTGCACCTGTCTGGTTGTTCTCTTTTCTGTGGCAAGTCAAGATTCCTTGGCTTTGCATCACTTGGAAATTGCCTTTCTCAAACAGCCTTGTCTTTTGGCTCTCCTGTGTTACTCTTCAGTTTCCCGTTGGCTTTTACGTTTCCCTGTAATGGCAACTCACTGAGAAAATGGGGAGTAGAGGCATTTCATAGAAATGTTTAGTTTTGAAAGACTTGAAAAAATGTTTTCTGTTAGAATTTTCCTTGTACTGAACGGCAGGCGGCACAGCAAGAGATCAGAAGAGCACCCGTACCCCAGGCTTTGCTTAGCACTCCAAAAACACGTCCACTTCACCCTGTCTGCCTGGAAAAAGGCCACTCTAAATCTTAGAGCAGGCAGCTCCTTCCACCCTTAAGGTGCCACAGTTCATTTTCCAGGATGGCTGTGCAATCTTCCCCTAAGGGAAGAAAGCATTTTTACTGCATCAAGGCTCTGTTTTCAGCTTGAATCCATGGCCTGACACAATTCCAAGCTCTTTTCATTTCTTTGAGTTCTTTTCTTTTACCCTTTTCTCTCAAGCAGTAGTCTGTCTTGTCCTGCATTTCCTCCATCTGCTTCCTGAACTCCACTGCTCTTCCCTCTAATGTGTCTTTTGGGTTTGTACACAGAATCACCTCTGGGGACTCCTGGCCTGCCCCGGTAACACCAGCAGAATCCCCTTCACTGGGAATCTAAGTCACTAAACTTTTCAAGATGTCTCATAACCATCTCATGTCACACCGAGTCAGAATTTCTTGATCTGGTGAGACTAAACCAAAGTCACCCAGGCAAGCAGAAGCAGTCTCTGGGAATGTCACTGTCTCCCTCCTCAGACTCCTTCCTCAGCCTCTCCTTAGAACTGCAGTGCTTTTGCCTAGGGAGCAGCGTACTCTGTCCTGCCTTTCCAAAGGGCCTCTGCCAAGAAGTTCCCCTTGATTCCAGTGATTTAGGCTAGTTGTCTGCAGTGAATCAGCTGAAAACTTCAGCCTGAAGTTTCACTGCATTCTGCCAAGGTGAAAGCAAGAACTGTTAGAACAGTCCCTGAGAGGAAGGTTTGGTCCTTAGGAGCCGTGTAATAGACAATGGTGGATGCTGAGAATCAGTTGTTCTGTGCCATCACTAGAGAATAAAGTCAAACCGTGGCATGGGGAGGTGAAAATGCCACCTGGCTCTCTGGAGGGACACCTCAGGAGTGGAAGTGTTACTGAGTGCATCACGCTGTGTACGGCTGTGAAGAAGTTCTCAGCTCTGTATGAGTACAGAAGATCTTAACAGAGCCAAAAAAGTCCAGAATTATCTGCTTTAGAGAATGCATTGGTAAGCAGAGACTAGATGGGTATAAACTCAGTGAATATTATTAAGAGTATAAATTAAATGCCCAGAAAAAGAAAGGATGGCATCCCATAAAATTCAAAGGTGATAAATTTTAAAAGTAATAATGGGATCCTTGAATGCAATGTAGAACGGTATTTCCTGCTTTATTGATATCATCAGGGCACTGAAATTATTGAAAAATTAAATTGACATTTATATGACACCAATCATATCACTGCCATGATAGATGCTAAAATTAAAATTCTGGAAGGGTGGAGGACTATGTTTGAAGAGTTTGTAAAAGTCTTACTGCAAAATACTGATCAATAAGAAATTGTCTCATTTGATAGGTAAGTGCACTATGTTCTTGGACTGATTTGGGAGCATTTGCTACTGGAGATGTAGGGCATTAAAGGGGACCAAATGCCAGTTGTGTATCAAAATTCTTACGTTCTAATATTAATTCAGTTTTTTTAATCATTTCATTTTGAATAGATGCAGAAAGGTCACAAATTTTCAACACAGCAGAAGTATGTTTTTGAAAAATATTTTCTGAATTTCAATATGATATATTGATCTGATAGTAGGGATCTGGTTTATTTTTCCTGAGTTTCAATCCAAGTGCTGATTTGATTATACGTACAGAAAATCATTACTAGTATATCTTCTAGTATATCTTTAGATGTTAAATCTAAACAAGGGAAATGGTGAAAATATTTTCCTTACTGGTTTTCCATTTGGTGGTGGTTTCTAAATTGCCGCAGCGTACTTTAAATAATACCCTGCATGTGATAAAAATGTGTTCTGTAAAATCTCTTTCCAAATTTGCAGAAGATTGAAGTATTTTTTCGACAATCAGTAGAGTATTTGTCTGTCAACCCTTCTATCTGTTTTATTGCAATAACATAAAAACACGTTCTGACCTTGCATCTCTTAGACTTTCAAATGAAAACGTGTGAAATTTCTTTCCCCTTACTTTGTGATCCACAAATCGCTGGTTATGTTGATTCTTACGGGGTTGTTTAAGTTGACAGAGTAATGTAGTTTTATCCGGTCGTTATCCGTGTGTGTTTCTCTCTTCCCTTTGCTTGAGAATCCCTGTTGATTATGTCCAGCACTGCTGGGGGCAGGGCTGCACTGACTCTCCTCCACTCTCTCCACAGCTGCGTGCACTGCAATGTTGTGTACTCTGACGTGGCGGCACTCAAGTCTCATATTCAAGGTTGTCACTGTGAAGTCTTTTACAAGTGTCCTATCTGTCCCATGGCATTTAAATCTGCTCCCAGCACACACTCCCATGCCTACACACAACACCCGGGTATCAAGATAGGCGAACCAAAGTAAGCAAAATTCATCTTCTACTGCGCTTGCCTGCATTTGAATGACCTGTGAAATTGCATTCTGTCCCGTGCCTGCAGTTGGAAAAGTTACCTCTGACAGCCACCAGTTTGTCAGCCTGCTGGCAATGTGGGATTTGTGTAGTGCTTTCATGGCTTTTCAGCTGGCATTTCATTGGGCAAAGGTGACATTTCTCTGAATGCGCTAGCAGGTCTTTAAGCACTGCATGATACAAGAGAGTGATTGCAAAATGTAATTACACAAATTATTTGGACAGGTGGCCAGAGTGTTGCTTGTTCTGATGTTTTAATCTGCTTAGCTCATCTGCATTTTTACTGCGAATTAAAATAATGTGATTCCAAAAAGAGCTGCTAAGACTCATCAGTGCTTATGTGGTGATTTTCATAACGTGGTTGAAAAGTTGAGAAAAAGCGATTTTATCTCTTTATATAAGCTTTTTTCCTATAGGTAATCTCTTTCTGGCTTAAAGCAGAAGTGGTTTTGTTCTGTAGCTAGGAAAGTTGGCCATAAAGGTGGTAGTTTGCTGAAGGTGGTGACACAGGGAAGTGGTAGGACTTGGCTTCAGGGTCTTTTTTAAAGCTGTTGGACACTGGTGGGCTCTGCTGAAGGCAGCAGGTGCTGCTCTGTGTGAAACTCCTCCAGCCCTCGGGTCTGAGCCTCTGAGCACCCCTTCTCCTCCATCTGCCTCCTCCTCACTGCTACAAGTGCACTGTTGAGAGCAAACAGTCAGGGATTGGGCTCTGTGTTTTCTCTGGGGCGTGCACAGAGCACCAGCATGCTAACAACTTGCAGGCTCAAGAACACAGAAGGTGCCATGTGATGTAATGATGCCAGGGTTCCTAAGAGTTCAGTTCCTCACTGTTTCTTCTAACATATTAACAGGAGATTTTTTCTTTGTTTACACCTCCATCAAAGCAAATGGCAACAAACTTGCCGTGTCTGATACCAAATGAAGGCATTTCTACCTAGTGGAGAATGATGCATTGTTTTAATTCAGAATGGTATCATCACTCAGAGGCTGTGAGATACCAGATTTAAAACTTTTTTCAGGTTCCCATAGTTCTCCTTAGAGAAATATAAAAGATTAAGATCACTGTTCATGTACAGTGATCATACTTTCAGATGCTACACATATGAAAAGCGAACTGTGCTTGGATCTGCCAAATTTGTTTCTGATCAGGTTTGTGAATTAAGTACTTTGCATTAGTTTTCTTTCCATATAGAGGCACTTATAATTGTATTCCTTTATGAATTTACTTTTATTATAAAAGAATGAAATGACATTTTATTATGTACTACTGTAATAAGTCACAGAATCCATAGCTGAGCGCTCCTCTTAAGAAGTGGTGTTTCCTTTAAATTTGCCAGTTTTAATCACAACGCTGCCTTAAATGCTGCAGAGTGACTGGTAGGATTTTTCCAGCCCTTGCAGTGTTCAGAGTTCTTGGCTTGCCTAGTTCTGAGCGGAGCTGACAGGTTGTATTTGAGGCAATACATTCACGTTTGGGTTATCTGTGCTGCATCGCGGAGCACCCAGGCTGCGTGAGTGGCACCCATTGCAAGCCTGCCAGCCTCATTCCTGACCCCAGGTGTGTGGCACAGCCAGAGGACAGTGCCATGGCTTCAGCAGTGCCAGGACCCTTGGCCCCATGGCTTCTGAGGGACACTGTAGTAGGTCACACTCCTCTGTTTACAGGAATTGGGCTCCTGGGGAATCTGTCTGCTTGCCTCTGGCATTTACTTGGAACTGTGTGATTTACAATTACATTACAAACAGTTGCTGCAGAACAGATGCACTAAACTATTTGGTGTATGAAAAATTACTTTTATATGCAGGGATGCTCAGTGGGATGAAATAAGATTATTTTAATATAGGGAGCTGGATGGCTGCCTTGTCTTTCAACTCTGGGAAGCTCTCTCCTGTAACATACTCTTAAGCTTTGGTTTCCCAGAAAACCATGGAGGTGATCTTTTTTTTCAGTAATCAATGTATAGGAATGGCACTAAGATATTTTTTGTGGCTGATCTCTATTTGAATACTGGAGAAATTCTTGTTTATCGAGCCAAATAATGGATATTTAAAGTACTCTTGGTAAAAAGTGTATTATCCCACAAGTTCCTTTTTTTTAGAGAAAAAAATTTGGGAAAGAGGAATACTATCCTCTGGTGCAGAAGCTCTCCAAATGCTAAATGTCTTTTGTGTGACTGAAAGTATTTTCCTGTGAGATAACAGCTGTATTTATTCCAAGATAATACATGAATCTGTTAAACAGATTTTTGGGAAGTGAAAAGGCCATGTGCCTGCTTTGGTGTTACTGGGGGGGCAGGAGCAGTGCTGAGTAACCAGCCTGGCAGTGGGACGGGACGGGATGGGATGGCCTGACTGATTCTAGCATCCCTGTAAATGACATCCTGTGGAAGTACAACTGCCTTTAAGCTTTGAACAGCATTTTAGGCAGTTGCATGTTAAACACTGACTACTTCAATTAAATTTAAAAAAAACAAAAGCAGTATACATGGTTGCTTGTGTGTTGTTAAGGATTGAAAATCATGGTTTTGCTGTGTCTGAAGGAAATACTCCAGGTATGTATAGTCATAACTCATACTGTGAGGTGTGTTGGTATGAATTTAAGTGAGTACAGTCTTTGCCCAGAGACTTGTCTGAAATGTGTATCTTTACCAGATAGTTCTGCTTCTGTGAAGGCAGAATAAAGTACTTTAGCTGCCATAGAAAATGCAGAGATCCAGCTCTTGGTGTTTTTAGAGAGTTACAGTTTTTATATGCAAGAAATTCAGAAAGATGAACTTTTTTGTAGCAGATTCACTACAGATCTGCAGTGAAGGGTT
Organism: Tichodroma muraria; assembly: GCA_013390105.1. Lineage (NCBI taxonomy): Eukaryota > Metazoa > Chordata > Aves > Passeriformes > Sittidae > Tichodroma > Tichodroma muraria. Next base: position 26,300 of record WAAG01080337.1, read on the forward strand.
CACTGCAGAAAGCGGGACAGTAGTACATTGATCATCAGAGGATGCTGTGTAAATAATACATTTATCTTAGCATATGTGAGAAGCTGGGACCACTTGATACCACAAGAAGTCCTTCCCAGTTAATGTGAAGAAGTGTATTGTTTTTCATTTGGAATTACAGGACAACTTGGACATGGAAGCAATGCCCGTGTTCTTGTCATCTCAAAACACAGTGCAGAATGATCCCTAGAGCTCTGCAACAATGCACTATCAGTGATAACTACTTAGAGGGATATAGAAAGGACTGGGAACAGTCCTTTTTATGTGGCTAATGAGAAGATTTAGCACTTTAGCAGGCAGCGGGGTTTGAAGGTTGTTTTTTAGTGGAAGTTCCTCTTAAAGATGGGAAGTGCCTGTTGCTGGACTGAGCACCTGCCGTTGGGTTTCTTTTATTGTAGCTAAACTGTCTCCGCAGCGCTACAGATGAGATGTCTTAGATTTCTCTCTGATCTGATGATCTGTGGCTAGAAAACCGCTGTAAGAACAGGAGGCTGAGGGACCCAAGTTTAAAAGTCACATGGGCTCCAAGAGAGGAAGTGTTTGGTGGTGTCTCTTCGTTTCTGTGATGGATTCATCAAGTCTTGGAATGGCAGATCAGGGAAGTCCCGTCCTGCGCTGTTGGAGCTTCAGGGTTTGACAGTCTAGGGTTGGCATTCAGGACCATCAAAGCCATGAACATTGCCAAAAATGTATTTATCTTGAAGTATGTTACTAACTACGATTGAATGAACCACTCCCTTCAAACATACTGCACTTATAACCTGGAGCAGGGATATTATCCTACAGCTACAATGTGAGTTCAGAAACTGAAGGTGTTGAACTGTCAGAGTATCCTGAGCAGATGTTGTTGTTGTATATGGAACTGGCACATGCTGTTTTCTGGCTTCTTGTTTGCACTTTTAAAATTTTTTTTTTCTATTTTTCTGTTTCTTCTACTGCTCCCATATTTTGAAATTGGAGGATGTTTTGAATTAGTTTAACTTTTTTCAGGCAATGTGAAACGATTACTTAAACATGTCAGATCTTACCTGTGATGAGAAAAAAGTTAACGTCATGATTCTTGCAAATAGATCATCAACGTGACTGACATTGTTTCTTGTCCTTCTGTTTTTAGAATAATATATAAATGCTCTATGTGTGACACTGTGTTTACACTACAACCTTTGCTCTATCGCCACTTTGATCAGCACATTGAAAACCAGAAGGTTTCTGTCTTCAAGTGTCCAGACTGTTCTCTTCTATATGCACAGAAACAGCTTATGATGGATCATATCAAGGTGTGTAGACATCTTCTCTTCTTTCTTTTATACCATTTGTCATGCAATATATGCTGTGAGAACATACTGTGAAAAGGCACAGAATAACAAGAAGAATGCTGAGAGAGATGTTAATAATTCTGAGGGGTAATCTGTAAATATTGTTCTCAAATGTTAAAGTGTTACATTTTGTCTGGTCTTCAGCATATCTGTGATGACTCAGTTGGTTTTTCTGTAAGAATGTTGATTTTGGTATACTGGAAATGTCTCAGCAAGTCCGATCCTAACAAATACTGAGTTTTATTTACAGTATTCTAAGTACTATTCCAATTGTTAGGAGCTGAGAATGCTGAGTGCATCACAAAATCAAACCTTTGATGTTCAGAATTCACCAGGAAGCAGTATGTTGCTAGATGTAGAGGTTACCTGTTTGTATTTACATATGTACTTTAACACACGTGCTTTGAAAATCTCCAGGTGGATTTCCTCATAAGCACCATGAACAGCTAACGATTCACTGTGATCCATCTAAGTCCTGTTTTAAGAACCAGCAGCCCCCTGGCTATCATTTGTTAGCTGTGTGTTTGACACAGACTGTTTCCTCAAGTCATACAGACCAAAGCTGAGGGGTTTATTCTCATGAACCCCTGGTGCTTGAACACAGCCCTGCAGTCCAGAACGGCACTGTGGAGCTTGCTGCACTTCTCTGGCAGTCACACAATTTCTGAGTACTATTTCTCTACAGCAAAGTGGAAAGCCAGACATCTTTTTTGGCTGCTAAAACCATCATTTTGCATTTTAGTCCCAATTATGGCACTTGTAACCACAGAAGTTACATGTTCTAACAGAAATCTCCAAAGTTGTGTTGAAAATAAGATCACAAGTCTTGAAAAAACACGTGGTCTAAAAGCCAGTCTTCAACTTGAGGAGGAGATGAGGGAAGGGCTGAACCAAGATGTTCAGAAATACAAGGACTGGAAATTTTCTTTGTTTCTGAACTAGTAGCACTAGTTCTTGCACGTTTACTCAAGATATCTTAGATGCTTTTCTCATGCAGCAATGCAAAACTCTGTTTTCTGTTCCCTTTGATCTACTCGGATGGTTGGGGGTTTTTTAACTAAATAGGCAAGTTCTGTGTATTGCAGTGTATGTCTTGTTTCTGTAATTAGTTTTTCCTGACTCAGATATTACTGGAAAAGTATTGTTATATCTGTACATAAGTACTTCTGTAAGACCTGAAGACAACACTTTCAGGAGCTCCATCTGACTGCAGTTAGGGCCAGAAGCTATCTTTACAGAAATCAGGGTGCTCAGCATCTCACATTTTAAAGATATGCTCAGTTACTTGGGCGTGTTTAATTTCTTTGGCTTTAGTGTTCCATGCCAGTATTTGAACTTTCAGCCAGTGAGGTTTTAGCATGATTCACTAGAAATGATTCAGGCATTTTTGAGACTAAAATCAGAGTATTAGAGAATACATGTGCAGTAGCAGTATTGCTGGTTTTGTATTTAGGATGTGTGTATAGCAGTAGGGACTGGAGCAAAGCAGTGTAAACTGGAATTCAGTTAAGGGGGACTGAAAAAATCAGTAACAGGTTATGGATAAAAGCACAGAAGGATTCAGGGAGAGGATAAAAGCACAAAAGGACTCAGGGAGAGTACAAGTGCCAGACAGAGGCAGAGTTCAGCTGCACAGGAAGTAATGGTTTGGTATGGCTAGACATAAACCATCAAGGCAGAGACAGACCTGGGCGGAAAGTAGGACAGAAAGGGACAGAAGGAAGCTCAGGAGGAGATTATTTAAAGCTACAGAAAATAACCCAGAATAATTCCTGCAGATGTCAATATTTCTTGATGGCAAAATGTATGTCTTACTTTCCTGTAATGACTCTCACTACAGGAAAATTTCCAGCAGGCAGTGAGAGCAGATGGTGAAGGACTGGCCTGGCCTGGCCTGGCCTGGCCTGGCCTGGAGGTGTAATGCTCCCTGTTTGGCCAGCACTGGGACTCCATACTATGCTTTAATGCTCTTGGTGTAGTTTCAAATAAGAAATGAAATTTCAAGTGTTGTATTAAAAAGACATTTGGAAAGTTGAGTACTAACATTTTACATGCTGACAGGTTAGGCTGGAATGGAATCTCCAGGTGAGCTTCAGTTGCCTGAGAGTACAGGAGCCTCGTTTCCTGCTCCCCTGTGCAGTGGGGTACTAAAGCCAGCCTCCTCCTTTGCTACACACCTGCACTTTGCTCTTAGTTGTTGGTCCTGTGCACTTTGCTTTTCATTAACAGTTTAGGGGGGTTAATTACTGGCTTTTCTGCTGTTTAAAAGCTGTTAAATCAAAGAATGTTCTACTGATGAGGTTGATATTTGCTCTAGAGTCAGTGGGTAGTCCCAAGAGCCAAACTATTTACAAAAGAACTTGTTGCTGGAGTATCACATTGATACTCCTATATTCCCAGAATCCAGAATGGATTGAATGAGTTTTACCTGAAGGAAAAATAATTCTGTTTGGGCTGGTTAAATGTACCATCCAAGAGGGTTACAGTAAGGGTCAGTAGGTGAGAGGATCAGAACACTGTCCTGGTAAAGGACAAGCCTTTCAGACATGAGACCTCAGCTGTGGGTCCCTGTTCAGCAGTGGATTAGCTCTGGGGGCTGCAGTTATCCCTGCTGGCCCACAACCCTCCTCATTCTTGCTGTGTCCACATGCACACGTGGAACTCGGACACACAGCTGAAGCCCCCCAGCCCTTCCTGAGCAAGTCACTTTGTTGGAAGGCTCAGGTGTCACACCAGCACACTACCCTGCTTTGGAAATGCGGGAAGGAGGAGTTCTTCCCTTCTTGCTGACCATTGGCTTAAAGTGCAGACATAAGTCCCTGGGGAAAGTTTCCCACCCAGGAGCTTCAGGGGCTGGAGAACAGCTAGTCAGACTCCTCTGATCTGCTGTGGGGCCCTGTCAGCCCCACACACTTTGGTTTCTAAGGGCTGTTAGCAAAGTTGCCCTAAATGAGTGTGCTCATAACCTGACGGGAGAGTAAGGCAGGGCTTAACCTCAGCCTCAACATAAAATGTTAATATAACCTGAATTACATAGCTGTGTGATGTTCCCAGAGTTGCCTTATCTTATTTAACAATATGCCAAGGCAACATTTGGTCAGTAAAAAAGCCTTTCCTTCTTGGAAAACTCCAGTCACATAGTCTGGAATGAGGATACTCGACTAACATGTCATAGAAATAAAGCGAGAAATTAAACTTAACACAAAGTACTTCTTGAGGCCTTTTTTCCTCCCTGTTAAACTGCAACTTAAACTTAACCTCCGCAGTGAGCCTGTTATTTTTTTGTGAAAATACCTACATACGGTCTCTGTTATTGTTAGCTCGTGCCAGGTCTTGCCTTTACTCTGCTTCTTTACGAATGTGATCTGATGATAATAGTGTGTCAAAGAAGTAACTGAAGGCTTTTGGTTGAGTACAACTGTGTATGTCTGTCACTTTTGTACCTTATTTTCTCTCTCTTTTATTGTAGTCTATGCATGGAACTTTGAAAAGTGTTGAGGGGCCACCAAACCTGGGGATAAATCTGCCTCTTAGTACTAAACCCACAACTCAAAACTCAGCCAGTCACAACAAGGAGGACACAAAATCTGTCAATGGAACAGAAAAGTTGGAGAAGAAATCCCCTTCTCCCATAAAGAAAGCAGAACCTAAAAAAGTCACTAGTCCTGGTTGGACGTGTTGGGAGTGTGACAGGCTCTTCACTCAGAGAGATGTTTACATCTCCCACATGAGGAAAGAACATGGAAAGGTAAAGGAACATATTCAATTACAAAAAGGTGAATTAAACCTGAAAGGTGAAGTATTTGTTTCTAAATTCCATTTGTGTTTTTTGCAAATAATTCCTTTAAGTCCCAGCATTATTATTCACTGTTCTTATATCTATTTCATCTTTTTTGCTTTGGCTGCTTATTTTTTTTCAGTTTCTACATCAATTCTACTGAGAAAATCAATTATAGGCTTGTTCATTCAGTACCAGAATTTTTTCAAGATGGAAAGAGTGAGAGATATTGCTGTGTTTCATCCAAGCAATCTAATCTGTTCCAGGTTCTTATTTCTTCTTTGTGCCTTCTCAGTTCCCTCTCTTTGCGGTGGTGTGATGAACGTGGCAGTGCTGGGGTAACGGTTGGGCCCAGTCTTAAAGATCTTTTCCAACTTAATTTGATTCTGTTCTGTTCTGAAGCTCAGTGCCTGTTAGCCTCAGGGAGTGGAGACTCAGTCATGTTTTACTGGTCCAGTGAGTGCCAACTGGTGTTTCATTTAAAGGCAGACACATTCCACAGCTGAGCTGTTGCTCTAATCTTACGCTTGAAAGTTCAGCTGAGTTAATAAGTTGCATTTTGTATTTAAAACAGCTGAATTTGAGATATCTTCCTTAAAATGGATTGAAAGTGAAATATGGGAATGTTGCATCCTCATGTCAGCAGAGAGACTGTTTGATGTTCTTCCTGCGTCCAGTAGCTTTTCCAGTTCAATGATATTAAAAGGACTGGCAGGCAGGAAGGCAGTGGTGACCCTGCTTAGCTGTGGCAGGCTCCAGCCCCTTGTGCACATGTGGCAGCCACCTGCCAAGCCACTCTTCACCTTTGCTGTGTGCTGGTGGCAGTGCTCTGACTCTTTCCTCAGCTGGGAACCAGGGAGCGAAACTGATGAACTGTGCTGCACTGCAGCAAAAGAGCAGGACTGGGAGGGAGAATAGGCTGATTTTGTCTAACTGGAGGAGAACCACCCTGCGTGAAAATACGTAGTTTTCAGGGTTCTAATGTGCTGTAATAAATGACTGCACATTTCCAGGGGTTGCTATTACAGTTATTATCTCTAAAGCTGTTCCCCAAATGATTTTATTGTGTTTATAAATGTTTTATGGAATAGCTGAAAATGCTGGACTACTGAGTGTCATCTTCAATTTTCTTAGGACAACTTCAAGCAAATAGCACCCCGGCATCATAGCCTCCAGTAACTCCCACCCCATTCCTTCAGCTTCCTGCTGCTCAATATTAATCCAGCAGAGCTTTTACTGGCAGTCAGAAATGCGTTTAAGACCGAATGCATTGTACATTTATGCAATTCTTAAAAACAAAGCAGCACAACCTCCCAATGAAACTGTCACTTCAGTGAACTAGAGAGCGATACTCAGTCTGATTCCATCCACAGCAGAGTAGCCAAAGGCATGTAAAAGAAGGTTAGTAGCATATCAATAATGCTTTCTAAATATTAGCTTTAAATCTGTGTCTTTCTCTCTCTGATGTTTATGTGCAATGTTACCTCAAGAACGCCCTTATTATGAAATATTAGATAATTGTTGCACTCAAATCCTGGCCTGAAGGCCTCTTTCATTGCTTCCATTCAGGTGCTGGGTTTTATACCCATTCAAGCAGTCCCTTGAATAACACGGGAGGCACATAGATACTAAAATGAACAGAAATACAACTCCATGTCTTTCAGAAATGGGGGATACAGACCAGGTGCTACATTCCTTCCCAACCTGTCAAAAATTTTAGTAATTGTTAGCTGTCAAAAAGACTGCTGAAAAACTAAACTCTTACTATAGAGAGAATAGAAATGAGCATAAGATAACCAAGTATGTGATATGGATCTAATAAAAAGAGGAACTAATTTACAGACTGATTTTATTAAGAATTATAGGTGTGGGTTAAATGCTCTAAAATTATCCTTCCAGAATGATTGTTTAAAGCTGTAATTAAGCAATTCGTGTGCTATTTACAAAATCCATTGTCATGCAAGCTATATGAAAATACTAGTTTTAAACTTCTAATTTCTGCTTTTGCAGGACCAGAGTGAAAGAGCTGTAACCCCTAGCTGATCCCAGGCTGGATTATGCAGAGGTATTCATAGGAGAGGTATTGCCATGTATATCCTCTTTGGACAGATCCTTAAGGTTCCAGCCCTTACTGGGAACTGTACACACAGCCAGATTCACATTTTCTGATCCTCTCCTGAGAATCCTGGATGAAGGGAGCCAGCTGTAGGGTAGGAAATTTTGTAGCCACCTTGGTGTGACTCTCTGCCTTATCTTAAAAGTGCTGCAAAAAAAAAAAAAAGTTACCAGTCAAGCAAGGGAGGGCTCCAACAAGCCTGTACAACTCCTGTCTGAAAGTGGATCATGTGTGTCTGCCTTCCACCACGCAGGCATATGCTGAGCTCCTCGGACTTGTGTGCAGGTGTGTTTCTGTGAAAGGGCAGATGTTTTCTGAGTAGGAATTACCAACTCAAACTTGTTCATTGATCATCCTCTTCCTGTCAAGACAAGATGCTGTACAACAGATCATGCTGCACTGAATTACAGAACTGATTTTTCAGTTCTTTTTGGTTTGGCTGCCATTGCAGAAACTAATGCATCCAAAATCCTGTTTGGGTCTCTATCTCGAGTCTCCCCAAGGGATTTAGAACAAGTGTGGGGTCACAGCTGGCTACCCCACATAGTGCCCCCAGCTCCTGCTGAGAATCATCCTCCTCCTGCTTTTCTCACCACAGGCTTGATGCTTCTGCTCACTGCCACGCAGCTACAATGTGCGACTGCTCTGGCCCTTCTCAGTTTCTTCCTTTACTTTTTCCTTCCACTTGACCAGCTGCAACATCAGCCCCACAGAGTTCCTCAAACAGATGGCCATCAAGTGGGCATCAGATCATACCGCTCATTTTGTCATGACTTTCCTGAACCCTGTTGTGTGTCAGCATCTGGGAAGTTCAAGTTTGGTCCTTCTGTGCTCTTCACTGCTCCCTGTATGTGACTGAGGAGCTCCTAGTCAGCAGCTGAGGACATGGTTTGGTGATGGGAAGGGAAAGCAACCCCCTCATCCTGCTGCCTTTATTGATCCAGAAATAGTCCTCTGATCTTCCCTGTTTCTTTGGTGGAAGAAATTCTCTTCACCCACTGTCCATGACACCAGTTTACAGCTGGGGACAGGTGTGTGTGTGTGTGTGTGTGTGTGTGTGTGTAGCTCATGGGGGCCACACTGCTTTGAAAGAGGTCCAGCTCTGACTTGTACAGTGTTGTTGAAGGGAGGGGTGTTTGTGAAGTACAGTACCAAAAACGGGTAAGTGATATTTCTTTCCTATTTGTCAAAAGGTTCAACACATGCACCACTTTTACTGAACTTTTTTAATGAAAGTCTTTCTCTTCTTTTTTTTAAAGCAAATGAAGAAACATCCTTGTCGGCAATGTGACAAATCTTTCAGTTCATCCCATAGTTTATGTCGGCACAATCGTATCAAGCACAAAGGCATTAGGAAGGTTTATACATGCTCGTGAGTTTTGGTTTTATTTATTTAGAAATGGAATACAAACCCCATTGTTAGTTGAACTTCTTTCCTTAACTGTATAAGAGCCGGTGTCCCATTCATTCAGATGCTCAGGACAAGCCAAATCAATTACCTGTCCTGCCTGCAGAAACGTGTCAGGCTCCTGAGAGTGCAGTGTATAAAGGATACAATCCCCTTCACCTCATTGTCTATACCCTCAGAATCATTGAAGCAGTATTTGAGTTGAAAAGTTTGTACATATTTAAACTAATAATTTTTATACTCTTTTGTTATGTGTTTGTATCAGTATCCTGGTTTTCAGGAGTCTCTCAAATGCATAACCACTCTCCCAATCTACAAAAGGCACTTGTTAAGCGTGACACTTGAATGTTTGTGTCTGCAGGCACTGCCCAGACTCAAGACGTACTTTTACCAAGAGGCTGATGTTGGAAAAACATATTCAGTTGATGCATGGCATTAAAGACCCTGATGTGAAAGAAATGGCTGAATCTACCAATATGGAAGAAAGGGAAGTAAAAGAAGACACAAAGGTAATCACTTGGAAGACTCATTCAATCACTGAGAATGACTTTTTTTGTTTTGTGGGTATATATTCAGAATTTTTAAATAAATACAAGTACTTCGTTGTCATAAATGTCTCATATTCTGTGAAGTAGAACCCCAAAAGGATTGTTGTTTATCACAGTTATTCTAGAATCTGCTAAGGGAAAGGTTCTGACGTTTGCAAGTCACAAATAGTTATGAAAAGAACTGCATATTTATGCTTACATGATACATGATTTCTTTCTTTTTGTTAGGTTCCTAGTCCAAAGCGTAAATTGGAAGAACCTATAATGGAGTTCAGACCTCCACGAGGTGCAATCACTCAGCCATTAAAGAAGCTGAAGATAAATGTTTTTAAAGTTCACAAGTGTGCAGTTTGTGGCTTTACAACAGAAAATCTTCTCCAGTTTCATGAACATATTCCTCAGCATAAATCTGATGGCTCTTCATACCAGTGCAGGGAATGTGGACTCTGCTACACATCTCACGTGTCCCTCTCGAGACACCTCTTCATTGTACATAAGCTGAAGGAGCCTCAGCCAGTATCAAAACAGAATGGGTCTGGGGAGGATAATCAGCAAGAAAACAAACCCAATCATGAGGATGACTCGTCCGACAGTGTGACATCGGACAGAAGATGCAAAGTGTGCGCAAAGACTTTTGAAACTGAAGCGGCCTTAAACACTCACATGAGAACACATGGCATGGCCTTCATCAAGTCCAAAAGAATGAGTTCAGCTGACAAGTGATCAGATTATTTGGGATGCAGAAATCTTGCTCCACATTGGAATACTAACGACATTTTTGCTACAGAAAGTTCAAGGTGTAATAGTGTTAACAGTACTGTTCAGGCTGTTGCAATATATTCTGCATAAAAGTGTCCCCTTTGTCTATACCCTCAGAATCATTGAAGCAGTATTTGAGTTGAAAAGTTTGTACATATTTAAACTAATAATTTTTATACTCTTTTGTTATGTGTTTGTATCAGTATCTAGTGGAAAAATTGGGTTTTTTCTGTTTTGTTTTTGTTCTTTTGTAGTAAGTTTCTTTAAAACAGAGTTCTGAATGCTGGGGCAGTTCCTTAGGTTCTCTTAAACTGTTTGGTTTTTGAATGCTTCTGAAAGAAAGTTTAGCTAATGGAAGTGCATCAGGAGGAGGTGCTAGGAGGGGAGAGGAGAGAGGAAGCAAGCTAAGGAGAGATTTTAAATTCTACAGAACTTGGGCTTCCAGATGTCTAAGGAAGATTTTTAACTTTTTCTTATAAAATATATTATAAAAGAAAAGTAAAAGTACCACTGCATGTGTAAAACGGAAGTGCTGGTTTTTAGGTGGCAACACCAGAACAGGTGCAGACCCCCTGGAGTGGTAAAGTACTTTTGAAGAGTATAAATGCACAACTGAGTATCATGAAGTGATTTTTTTAGATCATCAGGTGCTTGTGATCAAAGCTTAAATTGTTACAAAAGGCCTGGGCTGCTCTGGATTTAAGAAATAAGTTGTAATTAGAGGAATAGGTTTATAATGATGATGTTTTTTGTCATGTAATTTATTAAACATATAGAAGTGAATACACAGCATTATGTATTTTCCTTGCTGGTTATTGAAAGGAAATAGTTGACCCTTGCTACAGGGTTCTACAGGGGTTGGGATTTGCCAGCTCCACTGATCATGCCAAACGTTCTGGTGCTCAGTGTCACACACAGCCACAACTGGGAAGGAGCCAGCCCCAGCCAGGAGTGGGACTGGGGCTTGCAGCTTTAGCACAGGCCCTGCAGAGCTCGGCCAGACATTGCAAACCCCTGTCCAGCACCACTAGCTTTGCTTGCACAAGTACAAAAAGGTACCATACTGTCCCTTTCAGATAGAGTTCTCTGTGTGAGTATATTTTTAGTTTGTTTTTGCATTTTATACCTTGTATGTAACCCTACAAAAATTTTTTGTACTTTTTTTTAAAACAAATTGTGTATATATAGATAGCTGCATGATAAACAGTAGTAATTGTTGGGTTCCTTATAAGTCTTGCTGCTGTCAGGTGTTACTATACACTATGTCCATTACGACTGTATTAAACACATTTCATATGTAAATAAATGTGGAGCATTTTGCCCCAAAAGATTTGTGAGATTCTGTTATTTATCATTAAATTTTAATAGTTTTAAAATTTGAAGTGTTTAAAAAGATATGGATCCTCTCAGCCACCTCTGTAACACTTAATCGTTCTGGCAATTGTGTATCAGCTACATTAGTTCTGCTCTCTCCATCCTCATTCCTAATTTGGCTCCTGGTAGATGCTTGTTAGCCCATTTATATTACTGGCATATCGAGTGCTTGTGAGGTACTTCATCCTACAGCGTGCAGCGGGCACAGCACCTCAGCGTGTGCTGGCCACTGCCACCACTGCCCTGCCCATTTAGTGGATACCTCTGAACACTTGTTTGTTGATGTGCACTGTCAAATGTACAACAAATGAGTTATCACTATGCAGAATGGTGTTTTGTATACAGTGAACAGATAATAAAAGTTCAATTTTCACAGCCGTTGCTAATACTTTTCTTTATTTCCCCTTTTCACTGTCTTACACCTGCAAGTAAGACAGGTGATGATGCAAATGGCATCACTGTCTTACACCTGATGATGCAAATGGCATCATGGTGCCAGGGTGTCACTCATGTTCTCAGAGGAGCTCCAGCCCAGCTGCTTGGCAGTGGGCTCTCTTCAGGTCTAACTGGCAGATCAGTTTAACTCTCCTGCCAGTAATCTCTTGAAAGGTTTAAGGGATAGAGGGTCCTGAACTGCCCCATAAGCTCCAGCCACTTTTCTGTGTCAGAGCTGACATACCTCTTTAACAGGAGGACAGTGTCCTGACAAGCAGGTGAACAGAAGGTTTTAAAGCAACGTGAAATATGGTGAAAAGGCACAAATATCAGTAGGCATGCCTAAAGGAATTATTTCCTCTTGTAAACTATAGAAAAAATGTTTTAACTTATTTTTGTCCAAGATCTGGCATTTATTTGCTTTTAATTAACACTGTGACACTAACAGTCAATGATGACATAAATACTCCTCTTTTTTACCCCTTTCCTGTGAGCACTGAGTAATGGATTGAACCTCATAAAACCTCTCTGAGAGTTAGGAAAGGGATCATGTAGACTCCACCATTTTCAGCCACTCTTGGGGCTGGAAACAAAGGTGCTTAACAGTGCAACCTCAAATTGCAACAGAAAGTAAGGTTATATATCTTCTGTTGTGTGCCTTCCATTCCATCCCTTCTGCTCTTCAGGGAGGCAGGGACATTGAGACCTGTCTGAGACCTCTGCCCAAATATCCAGCTGCATACAAACTGCCCAGCCAGGACTGCAACAAGGCTCAGGTCCACCTGCCAACACAGCTCAATAAAACTGTATTTTCACCTGCTAATGTTGGTTCACCTCAACACTTCACCTCAGGGCATGTGGGCAGTGCCTGGCTTGGGCTGTGGGATCTTTGAGAAATAGCACCAAAAAAAGTCACTGAGGCTGTAATAAGTGGGGTGGGGGGGAACCCCACAAACCATGGGGACATGCACTCACTAGTGGGGAAGTGACAGAAAATGACAGTGGGAGAGTTCACAACAGCCCAGTGAGGCAGCATGGAGCTGGCCCTCCTCACTGTGCCCAGGGCCATACCAAGGTGCTTTCCAAAATGTGCAATCTGCCACAATAAAGATGCCCTTGAGAAAGGCTGTGAGACTGGACAGAAGGAACAATAAGGGGAAGTGGGCCACTGTGTCAGCCGGAGCCACCTCACTCTGTGCAATCAACCTCACAGGAAGCAAAATGCTCTGCCACAAGAGCAGTGGGCTCAGGGGAGAGGCAAGCACAATTCCAGACCCTCCCGGGACGAGACCTGAAGCAACAACCTGAAGTTGTGCCAGGGGAGGTTTAGGTTGGATATTGGAGAAAGGTTCTTGATCCAGAGGGTGGTTGGGCACTGGAACAGGCTCCCTTGAGAAGTGGTCCCAGCACCAAGCCTGACAGAGTTCCCAAAGTGTTGGTACACTCTGGAGCACACGATATGGCTCTTGGGGATGGTGCTGTGCAGAGCCAGGAGGTGGACTCGATGATCCCTGTGAGCCCCTTCCAACTCATCAGATTCTGTGATTCTGTGATTCACACACACACGCAGGGTGTGTTCTCAGCCTGCCACCCACTGAGTCACTCTAGCATGCCCCAATCCTTCGTGTCCCGCCATACACATTGGGGCTATGCTGTACCTCTAAGCTCAGCCAGAAATTAGTCTAATTAATTCCATGCATTTGCGTTGTCCAGTGTGTGACGCCTTTAATGACTACCACATCTGCCTGCCTTGCTCCTGGGGTGCCTGGGCACGACTCAGGTGTGCTGTGCTCACCCTGCACAGTGCCCCCAGATATCTCTCTCGGGAGCTGTTGAGCCTTGGCCTGCTTGCCCTTAGGTACAGCCAGAGCTAAATCTGGCTGGCCACAATCCCTATACTTCCCTACACTTATCTGGTCTTTGTATTTCTGGAGGGCATTTACAGATGCACAACATGACCTGCCAAAGGCCCAAATGTTCTCAGTTCTTAACCTCTGTGTACCTGTGGGGAATTCAGTTTGGCAAGTCTATTTACTTTTAAAAGGATTTTTATAAAATCTGACCTTTTCATTCTGTTAATATTACCTTTCTCAGTACATTTAGCGTATGCACACAGCTGCCAGGCCAATAACGGCACACAGAAAAACCTGTTTTAGTTTAAAACCTTTCTCAAATATTAGGGCAGTTCAGTAGTCAATTCTTCGTATTTGAATTTCAGATTTTTACTCAAAGGTTATCTGCCTAGGCTCTGTGAAGGGTAACTAGGAACAGTGGGGAATGTATTGACAAGAGAAATAAGTACAGAACTGGTCAACCATGGAAGGCACAAGCGTTCCTGACCTACATCCCTGGGCTCTGTGCACAAAGTAGATTCTGCAGCCAGAAGTGAATGTGGATGCAGGAACACGAAAGAAGGAGCTACTTCTCGTCTCATCCCTGGGCACTTCCTCACTTTGGAAAAAAAGCCCTGGATTTTCTCCTCAACAGTCACTGTACAAAACCTGGTTTTGATATTTCTTTCACAGCTGGGAAAAAAGAGCTTTCCTCACTGGAGACCAAATGGCCCACTTGAGGGCATCGCAGTGAAGCACTGCACTGGGAATGACCCAGATTCACCTGGAAAATTATCTGGAGGCACTACAGCTCTCTTCTCTGAGCCCCAGGATTCTATTTTGAAGGAAGAAATGTATTTGAAACAGTAATGTGACTATTAGCCAAATAAGCTGAGCGTAGTACCCTTCTCAGATATGTCCCTTTATATGATTTGGCGAAAGACTTTATGCAGTTCATTTATTTTCTGTTCTCAATTGGTGCTATTTAGTATTCAATGTCTCTGATGTGATGGTGAGGATGTGGATGCAGTGCATTATCAGCACTGCTCTCCCTGGAGTCAGTCCAGCACTTGGCTAACAGTGCCATACCTCTGCAGGCCAGACCAATATTGCAGGTCAAGCACAACATTTCCTGATTTAGTGATTGTTTCTGATTTTTTCTTTCCCTATTCCATGGGAGAAAGGAAAGGAAAAGAGAACATTATTCACTAAATTCAACTGAATGTTCAGATAGCTGGATCCCTTCCTCTCCTTACCCTTCTTCCCGAGAAAAAAACATTATTTTCACAAATAAATTATTCCCTGAAACAAATCCACTCAGCTGAAATCCAATCAGCTCTGCAGACCCCGGGTCGCAGAGCAGACTCAAAATGTTGACTCACCCACTTAGAAAGTGACACAGGGGCTGCAAACTGGGCCTGTGAATGGGTCCTTGCCAGCTCCCAAGGCACATGACAAGACTCAGGAGAGGAGTGACGCGAGACAAAAGGCACACATGCTCCCAAGCAGCGGCCTCCAAAGTGGGAGCGTGCATCCACAGGCATGCTGGAAGCAAATAGTCTTTCTACTGTTACAAAACTGCAATGAAATACGAGTATTAAAAGTATCCAGAAGAGGGGCAAGTTCTGTGCCCATACAATCCCCTGGAAAACAAAAAGCTGTCATTCAATATTATATATACAGGCAGTACTAATGCCTGGCTGTATAAAAAGGTCTGGCAAATCTGCCAGAATGTCAAGAGCTACATTTTCTGTGTACTAAAAAACTAGCATAATTTTCTAGCTGCAGAGTTCATGAAGATCTACTCTACAAATATTGAAGTCAAACATCCAGCACGGGGGAAGATTCCAAAACACATGTAACCTTTAATAATCGAAATCATGCAGATGGTAAAATAACAAAGCCACCAACAGAGGTGTGGGTGATTCCCAGCATCTCTGGAAAAGGAAGAAAAGCAGCTTCCTAATATGTTTCTCTTGCCTCACCATAAACAATGGAGGAGTCCAAATGTTTGCTGAGCTATCAAACACCAAGCACAACCAAACCAACAGGCAAAGGAACTGCAGTCTCAGAATTAAGTGTGGGTTTGTGCCTCAGACAAAAGAAAGTCCCATCTGTGTGAACAAAAAAGTATCTTCAATCCCCCCAGGTCTCAACATAAAGCTGCCTTCTCACTTTCCTAAATTCTAAATTATCCATACGCTAACTCTGCTCCTTCCCTCTGCTCATTACAGAATTAGATTTTACCACCTCGATTTCCACTTCTAATTCTCTCCATCAGGAGTGACTGCAAGGAATTGTTCTAATACTGAACAGGCTTTGTCATTTATGTTCTCTCAGCTGCTGCCATCTCCCTGCTGAGTGGCTTGTCTTTTGCCTCCAAAAATGATATTCCTGCTTCACAATAGGCAAGAATAATTTTCTGCCTATTTGGTGAATTAAAGCACTACCCAAAAATAGCACTCAGGGATCTTTCTTCTATGACAGCCTTTGTTCTGTGAGTGGCAGCATTGCAACTCTAGTCTAAGATGAAATTTCATCCATTTATGTTCAGCCATTCCTTGTGTGACCAGATAATAGGGAAGTGTCAAATATTTACTGTTAAATGCAAATGTATAACCAAACACAAAGTAAGGATTAAATCTATTTTACTTTAAGAGGAATTTGGGTGTGACACAGTGTTTTAGAACAAAAGCTGGTTTCCTGTGTTTTTTCCAAATTGAAGCATTTATGATACCCAGCATTAATATAATGAATTAATAGCTAAAGT
This sequence comes from Tichodroma muraria, assembly GCA_013390105.1. Taxonomy (NCBI): domain Eukaryota; kingdom Metazoa; phylum Chordata; class Aves; order Passeriformes; family Sittidae; genus Tichodroma; species Tichodroma muraria. Next base: position 42,675 of record WAAG01080337.1, read on the forward strand.
GGAATGTACAGCTATAACCACAAGAAATGACAGAGATTTCCTTCCAATAGCAAAGCAAATTTAACAAAGATGTTTTTGTCAAATTGTTTCTAATTGCCTGTGAGTTAGTGGTCTGAACCCTAGTGTAATTCACTGGTATGTTCAATGAGGTTTTTAGAGACTGAGATTTGTTGGTCTCCCTTATGTTGATTGTACAGCCCGATAATTTTGTCCCAATCACCATTTTTAATCTCTGTTTTCTACGTTTTTTTTGTAAAAATAAAGACAAGCAGACTTGTACACAAAGGCAAAAAACTCCATTAAAAAAAAATCTGTCCAAATAGTATAGTATGAAAAACCTACTCCAAGGAATTGCAGAAAACATTTTGCTGGGCAAGAGTCAATACAACATTTCAGTGGGCAGATCCCACTTATACAGAACACATAACTTTGCTACACACCTTTTTAATTAAACTCTTAATTGCACAAAGAAAATTCAGAATCTTTTCACCACCCTTGAGTCTGCTCCTGTGTATTTTCCGTCTATCTTAGTAATTACTTCTGAATACTGCATCTGCTCAAAGGGGATAGTAGCAGATGCTTTTCTCTGAGTATTTAAAGGATAGCAGAGAACTAACCTGAAATCACGCAAACTTAGAGGAACTCCTGTGTAGTAAGCGAAAGAATACTGGTGTCACTAGAAGAGTAATCAGGTGAGAAGGTGAAGGATCTTATCTAGATCATGCCTAGCTGGTGTCCTTGGGGCTTTCTCTCCAATTTGCCATTTCTTTCCATTCCTGAGAGCATCACACCTTCCCCTGTGATCTAATGCCAGCTCTGCCTCTCTTAGTCCGTCCTAGACTGTCTTGTCCAATTGTTTACCAACATTAAAGTCTTGATGAATTTCTGGCAAATTACAAAAACACCATTCCAGTCAGACGGCTTGTTTCCATTTATCTTAGTAGCATTTCCATGTGTCCTCTGTTCTCCCACTCTCAGTCTTCAGGGGCTAATTTTAAACTTGGTGAATGCCTGACTCGGTTTGGCCCATTCCATTCCCAGGAAATCAGGCTCTGGGCTGTGACCTGTACCTGTGTGGCTGCTTTCTGCTTCAGGCTCATGCAACCATTCAGTGACGGAAAAGCGGAAACGGGCGTGAAGCCTGCCTGTGCTGCTGGAGGTTTGACCCACTGCCAGGCATACCCTGAGCAGTCCCGGGCCCTCCCTGCCGGCCGCCAGGCCTGCGGACGGCACCGAGGGGCTTCCACGCACGGCTGCCGCTTTTCTGAGCCTCTGTGCTCTTCTCTGATCGGCCGTGGCCCGGTCCCGGAGCAAACGGGACTGAGGTAGGCCACCGCTAGCTGCCGCCACGAAGCGATTCCGCTCACAGCCGGTGAGGAACTGCGACGCCCCCTCTGACCCCTCCGCCTTCACGGGCCCCCCTCACGCCCTTCCCGCGCTCAGCACAGCGCCCCCTGCCGGCCATCCCCGCCCGCCC
>WAAG01080337.1:63151-76934 GCA_013390105.1 Tichodroma muraria
GCCATCCGGGGCCCCCGAGGCGGGGAGGGCCGGCCCCCACTGCAGCCGGGGGCCGGCCCGGGCCGAGCGCTGCGGTCGGAGCCCCGGGGCAGGGGCAGCACAGTCGGAAACCGCGGTGGGACGGGCAGCGAGAGGCGCGCCGCGCACGGGGGGACAGAGCCAGGACGGCGGGAGCCGCGGGAGCCGCTGCCGGGGGCGCGGTAAAGGAGACTCAGCGAACGGGATGGGAAGGGGCGCGAGTCCGGGGGCGCCGGGCCGGAGGACAGCGGGTCCCCGGCAGGACCCCGCGCGGTTCGGCGGCTCTCGAAGCCTCGCCGCGCTTCTCTTGCCCGACGGCTACAGCCCAGATCCCTCTCGGACGGTTTGTAGGTGCGTCGGTTTCACGGCGGCCGCTCGAAGGCTGCCCCGCGGGACGATCCGTGGCCCCGGCCCGACTCAGGGGCACTGGGGTAAACGCCGTTGCGCTGGTGCTCTGCTGGGCACTCGCCCTTACGCCCGGTTGCCTCCAAAGGCATTCCACAGAGCAGGTGCTTCTGGGCAGGATAAACGCAGGAGCTGGGCTCAGCCTTTCAGACTTCACAAACCCGAGGAAGCTCTAAGCAATATTTGCGAGGAAGTTTTCCAGAATGCTGCTATAGGACAGAGCCTGTGAGAAGAGCTGATTCTGTGACCCTGTACTCCACGAGTGGGGCTGGGCGGGTAGCAGGCAGGGCATGGCTTCACGGGGGATGAACAAAATGTTTTTGGAGGTGAGGCAGGGAGCCAAATCCCACACATCACTCTGTGCTTGGCCTGGTGGAAGATATGGACCCAGGATCAACCAGGTAACAGCATCACATCTCCTACATCTATCTTTTCCCTGCTTTTGTCTTTCTGACATTTCATCACGTTTCACACTACACTTCCCAGTTTCTCTGAGGCACCAGCTACCTTTTGTCCCACCTTGTTTACACGACAAACCCAGGAACATCCAGAGTGGTTTTCAGTCTACACTTAGCTTTGAAGATGCTTCCATTTGAAGCCCGAGGAGAGTCTATGTGAAAGAAAAACACCACTGCTGCTCTTTCTTCCAAATATATTAGCTAGTCTAATAAGTATGACCTCTCTCAATAAATCTGCATTTTTTTCATTCCCCTTCTGCTCCAACGGGCTCCATATCAAGTAGATTTTTACAGAGGAATCACTTCAAAGGTTGGCAGTGCTTGCTTCTGCCAGTGTCTACACCTTTTGCAGATTTATGTTCTGATGTCTCAAAGTTGATTTCTTCTAGGAGTGCATGGCTTTTTCTAGCTCCAGGTGAGGTTTGCTTTTACTGACTGCTTGGGGGGTGGTTTGAGGTCGAAAGAACTCAGACGTCCATTTGCACAGAGGGAAGAGGCCAACAGAAGAGACAAGAAAAGGTTAGTGTGGCTTTTGTGGACACTATAGAAAGCCAGTCAATACCATTATAGGGACATTGGAGGGTACTCAAAGCAATCAGCCAGGGGCCATTGTGTTCCTTTAATCTACATGTGTGTTTCCCAGGAACTCTATTAGTGAAGATGAATGAACTGTGCAATGTCCCTAATTTCTTTTAATTTGAAGCTGGGACTTTACAGCACTCAAAACCAGCACAGAACACACCTGTCCCTCCAGAAGTCCCGGGCAAAAATGGGAATCAGTTTTGCTTGTTGTAGCTAAGAAAGATAGGAATGTGAGACGCAAAAACCCTTTAGTCAGTGCCATAAAAGGCATTGGATCCTGGCACAGATGCTGCTTTTGGGGTACCTGTCAAAGTTGTCAGTTACAGGGTCAATACTCGATTTTTTTGCTGTTAATCACACAATGAGTGCAGCAAAAAAGCCTTCCATCTCTGAAGCAGGGTGCCTGAGTCCCACACAGGACACAGGAGACGTCCTCCCTGACACAGAAGGCTCCTCTTTCCTCAGCAGCAGAATACTCCACTTGTGTTTTCCATATGGAGCTACATTTGTCATTGTAGCATCCTTCTTGCAGGCAAGTGGAATTGTTGAAAGAGGAAGCCACTCTCCTTTGATCCCAATTTGAAAAAATACCTGAAAAAAAACACCATAACCCCGTAGCAGAGCAGCGAGAGCTCTGACTCTTCCAGCTCTAGATCTCTCTTTTCACTCTTGCTATGCTTCAGGCACAGACTGTGTGACACGCATGAGGCGTTAACAGTGCTCCAGGGAGGGAAGAAGTCTAATGGTTCCTCTGATTACACAGGGGGTTTAGATAGGCAAAGAACGGTAACTGAACATTTCCCTTTGGGTCTGATGTCCTGGCTGTCAGCTGAATCCCTTGCAGCCCTCTAGGATATGTGTCGTATGAGTATGAAGCCTCAGAAACTGATCCTGTGGTACATCACAGCTTTGCCATTGACCTTTGGAAACTTATGGGGGCAACCAGAATCAAATTTGAGAGTGTTCGTTAGGTGATGAAACAGGTAGGGCTTGTTATTTGCCTTTCCAAGGGATACCCCCATTCCATCACCTTTTTTATTTTTTGCAATGTATAATTAAAATTTCTGCTGAAGTTATGCTTGGAAAGTAACAAAAGTTCTCAAGATGGACAATCTGTAAAGTGCAGCTGTCTGCTGTACCTCCTTCCTGTACATGTATGGTGAAGACTAAAGGAAAATAGTTTTCATCCTGTAGTAGCTGTTGAGACATACACACGGGATGTGGTTTCACACAATGCAATCAGCACCATAAAATGCCACAGGTACCTCCTTCCTTTTCTCCTGCCTTTTCTTTACATCCAGGTTAAAAAACTACTGCCTTGCAGAGCAGAGATTTGTAGTTCAAGTCACACTGCAGGAAAGATATCACTCTCCAGACCAAAGATGTGCAGCAGGGAGGACCTCCCTGAAAGATAAATGGGGCTTCCAAGGTGAGACTGCAAATCAACAGGAGAGAAGCAAGGAAAGGGAGGAAATATTCACCTAGAGGGAACCTGTACCCTCCCGCAGTTTGCATACTCTGTATCATCCAGCAGATTTTTAAAAACAACAAAAAAAGGCTTTGTTTTTTTCCTCCCCAAAAGTTCTTAAGGGTGCAGTTTCAGAACCTCCTTGAAAGCATAATGCATGAGGAAGCTGCTGCCTCCTCCTGTCACTTCATCGCTCACACCTTCCTTGTTTTTCTGCTGAGACTTTACTTGATCTGCCCAGGAGAATGAGCTGTGTTTTCTTCATCTCCCACAGTCCTGTCTGGCACCCAGGAATTGCACAGAGATCTTGCTGTCCTGCTGTCTGTCTGGGCTGTGGGTATGGAATAGGCTCTAGGAGCCAGGCAGCCCTTTCTGGTGGGAGCCCCACTCTGGTGTTTAGGCTCGCCATGCTCAGAGGGAGGGGGGAAGGTTCATGCTATAAGGCCATATTAATGCAATCCTTCTTTACTTGTTTTCCAATTAGCCTAATTGAATTCGGATTGCTTAAAAGTGGGCACTAGAGACATTTATCTTGATGGGATGACGGTCTTGAGCTCCAGTGATCCTATTAACTCTAAGAACCCAAATACCAGGTAGGGTCCGTCCAGCAGTAGCTGCCATGTGACCTAACCCTTTAATCTGCTCTTGACAAAGACACACGGACACGCAGACCTGTCCCTGCCCATTCTCACACGTGCGTAGCTGCATGCACCTGCACACATGTGCACTTGTGCACAGATAGGGACACAAACGTTCTCAGACTCACATACTAGCACACGTGCACATGCACACACATGCAGTGGCTCCCCTGTCACCTGTCCCCGGGGCTAAGCACCTTGAGAGCTGCATGTATCTGAGGTGGCCCCACCACCTCCTACTCATGTGCCTCCCCAGGCCTGTGGCTGGCGGCTGAAGACAGGAACAGCCGGTGCTGGAGGGATGAGCCCTGCAGGTGCTGGTAGGAGCAGGCAGCCACCTCCAGCAAGCTGAAGATCAGGGTCCTGCTGAGGGTGGCACAGATTTGCCACCCTGCCCTGGCTCTGCCACTCCAGACTGAATGTGGGAGTTCTGGTCTAACAGTGGTGCCTAAGGTAACTCACTCCCATGCCAGCAGCACTTCAATGGGGCTGGGCTCCCATCCTGTACCAGTCCCAAGCCACCTCCCAGTCCTGCTTGTCTCTGCCAGACCTGACATTTTTTTGGAATCTCATTAATCATTTGTTTGGTGATTCTGACTGTACTTTCTTCTCTGACCCTTTAAACTGTGAAAATGCTGATCCTATATCTGCTGACAAATTTAATTAGATCCTTTAAAGCACCAGATGCTTTCAGTAAGATCTTTGGGATGTCCCTGGCACATTTTAATTCAAAGGTCAAAACCCTTAGGCTTGTTTATTTTGGTGTTTTATAGATAGGACAATTCAGTCTGTAAAGCAACACAACAGCATGGAGACACCACCCAGATTTATACCAGTGCAGAGGGAAATGCATTGAGCCTCACAAACCTCAGGCTGGTTGAGCTGGTGACTATTTTATCTACTTCATGTAAAGACTTCCTAAAATACCCCACTTGTTTTTCCACATACATAATTAGATTCTGTGGTGGCATGTGAGAGCAGAATCCCAAGAGAAAGAAATTGGATCAGAAGTCTTGGTGGTTTTAGGCAAAACAGCTCTGCTGCTTGAGGGACCTGCTGAAGATAGGTTTTCTTCACTAAAGAAATTACCTGTTGGATGAGACCCATTTAATATATCCTCTGGAAAAAGCAAGGAAGCTCAGAACTTGTCATTTTGGACAAGAAATCCAACTTGTCACTTTGGATTTCTTAGGTAAGAAAAAAATGAGCAAGAAGAAAATGCATATTTTCTTAAAGCTACAATGGGGAAAATATTGGATAACAGGTCTTCAAGCAAGTCTGTCTGTTCAGTTTATATTTGAAGAGTGATTGATAAAAGAACTTGCCCAAGCTCTGTTTGTAGGAAGGAATCTCAGCTTCCTTTTACTGTTAGCAAACTGGCTGTGTTCAGGGAAACTAGAAACTACCTATGAGAACATCTAACATATGGTTGGGAGGAGTGTTTTAGGAAGTGCTTGTGTGCCCAGCAGAAACATTAGGGGAAAACTGGCAATCAACTTGAAATGTGACAAAGGATTCTAGTCAAAAATAGGTAAAAGACATACAAATAAATCTATTTGCCAAATAAATGTAATTTGCCTTAATCAAACATAATCCATATGTGACGAACACACAAAGCTGCATTCTGCCCTCTCTGGTTTTTTGCAGACGTGGAGGCAGGCACCACTGTGCCTGTCAGTGGAAAGGAGCTTTTTAAAGGCAGCAGCTTTTCTCTGGCTTTTTTCTGTATCTCAGTGTCTGTGCCAGTGCACCAGGAGGTGGTAGGGGAATTTTTCCTTGCCACCTTGGCACCCAGCAGCTGTTGGAGCAGGAGGGAGGGGAACTACTCTCCCTTGCCCTTTCCCTCTGCCTCACCATAGAGGCGACTTTGCCGAAAGGAGAATTTGGCCTCCTTTCCAAGTGACCAGTAAAACACTGCAGGCACAGCACGGGCTCACATTCTCCATGAGATGCTCTGTCTGTCTGCCCCTTGTCACCGTCCCAGTGTAGCTGTGGGTGACTGCTGACCCCTTTGCAGGGACAGGGACTTGTCCCAGGCAAGTGTGGGAAGATGCTCTGTGCCACTCAGGCTTGGTGGGCTGCCTGCTACAACCATTGCTTTATCTGTGGAACCTGTGTTATCCAGACTTTCTTGTACCTTTTCCTGGGGACAGATCCTCCCTGGTGGTCATGGGACCTTCCAGGATCCATGGGATGACCTAACTCTCTCCACAAAGCCCTATAACTCCCTGGGGCTTGGCAGAACCCCCACTGCACTGTGGGGCTGGAGGGCATGACCCAAAGCAGGCAAAGGGGGCTCAGCAGAGTGGTTTTCACACCTGCAGTGTGCTGTGGTTGTATCTTGAGCACTTCACAAACCAATACCTGAGGCTAAGATTAAGGGAGAGGAGAGGAGAGGAGAGGAGAGGAGAGGAGAGGAGAAAGAAGACAGAGAGGAGGAAGGAAGCAAGCAAGGAAGGAAAGAAAAGAGAAAGAAAGGAGATAAATCATACTTAGTGCATTTGTTAATTTAAAATGAATATTTTTACTTGATTGGCTGGAGACAGAAAGAGAGAAAGAGACTTATAAACCTGTTGGAAGGTGCTACATGTATTCATTTCCAAATTTAATTCCCAGGCCAACTCTTGGAGAACTTACAAAGTCATTCACTTCATAGAACTCCTTGGGAGTAGCAGCCTGTATGTCCAATGGACACAGGCAGATTTAACATTAGTGAGAGCTATGCCTTTCCTCAGGTTTAGGTGCCCTGCCCTGGCATAACCTTCCATGTTTAGCATTCAATGGAGACAACTCCCAGAATCAGCACGGGGAGCTGGTTTTAGCCTTGTGCTGGTGCTCCCAAGCCCCAGGATTTGGCACACAGAGCAGACAAGCAGAGGGTCACTGCTGTGCCTTGACGTTTGAAGTGTCTTTGAGAGGCTGGGAAATGCAAGCAGACTGGAGAAGCCTGCGCTGCTCCGGAGCAGGGCTCACTGAGAGCCACCTGACCTCACTTTCCTACAAGTCCCCATTCAGTGTATATGACATTTTTGACCCAAGCTGTTGAGTTACATGCTTCGCTTTTTGCCTTTTGCTACACTTAGTACAGAGATGATTTAAAAAGTCAAGGTTTTGCAGCAAATGTCAATATCTGAACACTGTGTTTGCCTCAATATGTTTGAAACAGACATGTTTTTATAAGAAATATATGTATTTATTTCTGAAAGCTGGATTAAATGAGCGATTACCTCCATGTGATGTATCAGAAGTACAATTTTGTTCAAACATACACGTTTAATAACATTTCAGTCACGTGGAAAAAATGGAAAAAAGGCACATTTTTTCTCCAATATTAACTTCATTAAAGTTATTTTTTCCATGGGGGAAAAATTATGTTCAAAACTGAGGATCAGTTCTAACTTTCTTATAGGCAGTCCCAGCAGGTAAATTTTTACTCTCCCCTCAGGGTTTTAAGTCTCTCTCTCATCACTTTTCTATATTTACACTGAATGCTACAGAGCTACGTGCATCCCTCTGCCTGCTCTCCCTCTGCAGCCCCAGCAACACAACACTGAAGTTACAGCCCTTGGGCACTGCTGGCTCTTCTACATCACGGAACATTTCTGCTCAGCTGCCTGTTTCATCTCAGTGAAGGTGGCTTGTGCCTTTTCTTTGATGGCATCCATGTCCATATTCTGGATGTTCTGCAGCTGGCCCAGGATAGAGTCCCTGTCCTCTTCCTCCTCCTGATCTTCTGCCACCATCTTCTGAAGGTCTTCTGGCAACCCCACATCATCTCCAGCCATCTGTATTTGATTCTCATCCAATTCACTCTAAAGCAGGAAACAAAACCAGCAGATGAGAGTATTTCTGCTCTCCCAGGATCTACCAATGAGCCTCTTGTTTTGTTCTTTTTTTGGTTTTTAGGGAGAACTGAAACAGATGCACGGATTTTCTGGTCAATTTTCTTGGGTGCAACTTGTGAATTCAGGGCCTCAATCAGTCTCCGTTCTACTCAATCAGTCTGAAAGTTCTACCATTTTTTGGGCAATATCAATTATATTTCTTTGAAGGGCTTCAACACTGTCAAAACCGAAGCCCTCAGTGTCACTTGCCATTTTAGAAATCTTTGCTGTGTTGGTAGCGCAGGAATTATATTCCAAGTTATTTGTACCCCCCGAGACCATGCTGCAGGACACTACCGAGCCTGTCAGCTGCTGTGCTGTGCCTGTCAGCTTCTGGTCAATGAAACAAGAGCTTTAGAAAAGCTGTGGTACCATGCTGGAGGGGGGGAAGGGGGATTTTTAGGTATCAGCACTAAACTGAAGCCTTCTGGAAGAAAGATGCATTAAACTCCAGAATGAATTACTGGAAAAAGGGTAGCCCATCTTCCCAAACCATGTCTAAACTCTGTCTAGGTCTTTTGTTGTCCTCTCTGAGTTGTGATGAAGAGCAGGGGCTGCCTGGCACATAATCGGTGTTGCAGTGCTGGTAAGTGGGGTAATAGGAGGACTTGGACAGCAAAAAAGAGGAGGGAGGTTGGTTGTGAGTTTGAGAAAGCAAAAGGAGACAGGAGAAGAAACTGGTTAAGCAATTAAAAGGGTTGAGATGCAATAAGCCCTACACACACTTGCTTCCTGCCTGTCCACTGAAACACTCCATCAGTGGGATTATGTCAATTTCTCAAACAATGGTGATTTTGTTCACATTTTCTGGTGAATTCTGATGGATCCAGAGCTCAGAAGAACAGGATATTTTGACACAGTTCACACATCAAAGATAAGCATTAATGCCTCATTACATCTCCAAAATTAAGCATGACAGCAGCAAAGGCCTGATATGAATAAGCAGCAATGCTATCAGCAGGAGGTGTTTTTTAGAGTGAGGGGTCTGGGTTTTGCATGAATGAAAAGACAAATGAATGCAAGGACATATATGAGCAATGTCTGCGTTGTTGCAGGCCCTAGCAAGGACTGGCAGACTGGGGGTGGTCGGCTGCATAACCACTATTTACAGTTCCATATTTCCACACTATGTTCGCCATGACTGTACTTCCCTTTAATCTGATTTCCCCCCATATCTCCTGTGAAACTGTGGAGAGCTCTAGCAGGATTGCTACTGTTATGTGGATAAAATGGGTGAGGACATCTCTTCACCTTTTTGAGTAAGGGCTGCCACAGTCAGATCCGTGGGAGCTAGAAACAATCTCCTAAACAGAAGAGGTATTTTTTATTGATTGTGTAGCAGGAAAAATTGTGTTAAGCTTTTATTCAGCAGCTAATGTCTATCAGAGGAGTTAGCTCCTTTGAAATCCTTGCCAGTAGCAGTAGAGGACAATAAAGAAATGTTAACTATTGAAAAAGTGCCTCTAATCAGACAATCACACATGTTCTTTCCTTTAGAATTATTTCTAATATGTCATCCTCACTGTATGCAGCTGTAGCCATTCACATCTTTGGCAATGTGAATAATTGTCTGGCATGTTCTTGCATCAAAGCCCACTGTGCTATGGAAGTGTGGGATGTGATGTGCAACAGTTTGGGGCTTCAAAGTGTTCTCTGACCAAAAAAGAATATATCGAGATACAGTCTAAAGCAGTACAATTCTGCCCAAGCAACCAGTCTCTTACCCACTTGGCATTTAGCTTTAATAGACCTAAAATGAGCCCAAACAGGGTGGGGCTGCTTAACAAGAAGCAAAGAAGCACATGATACACATATGGCCGTCTTCTCTTCCTTCTAAAATTTGAGCATTTGATTCCTGTTTACTTTGATTTGAAATGGAAAAGTGAACACAGAAGCAACAACTATTCTACTAAATTAAATACGCCTGGCACTCGTCTCACCTCAAGGCCAGCTGGCCTGGGAAAACCCACTGGGATGCTATTGAACTCTGTCACCCTACCAAACAGGGTGGTCCCATCTAACTGCTGATTGGGAATGCCTGTCCTAACTCCCAAACTGGCCGTGGGAACTGCTTGGGAGAGTGCCCAGGCCAAAACTGGGTCAGACATTATTCTGACAATTCAACAGCATAGGTGATAGAGGCCGAGTGCATGGTGATTTTTTTTTTCCACCCTGGTTATGCATCTGATGAAGTCAGTCCCAGATCTGTTTTGCTATAGATGCAATAGAGTTCTTTACATATACAATGATACACAAGTAGGTGTGAGCAGAAAACTGTCTAAATATCGGCTTTGTTACAATTTGATGGTAGAGTCCTCTTCCCAAATTAAGGTGCAAAGGTCCAGTTCAAGGATACCAACTTTATTTCTCAGCATTAAGCGTGTACAGAAATGAGAAAAAAGGTGAATGAGGGAGAGAGGGAGAAGGATTAAGATAGTGCAAGCAGGAGATGGTCACCATCTGATATCACAGGGGAAACGCCTTCTCTGGCTCCCACAGGTAATGGCTACAGTTTAACATTAGACACCTCCATGTCCGCCGGGTAGGAAAAGCCACCTCCCTCGGGAGAGAAAGCTTCTTCCACTGAAAGTTTTGTTAAGCTCCCTCGAAGGGAGACGACGCCCTCCAGGCGGGGAGAAGAACGATCACTTTCGTATTGCTTGTTAAATGGCACTTTCTGTTCTCTGAACAATGCATAGCCTTCTGTGCGACTTAGGGAGCAAAGAAGACCAAATGCTGGTTCAACACCGCTTACATGAAGTCTGCTTGTAAACAAAAGACATCAAAGCTCACAGACTAATCCACAGGGGAACCAAACTCTTCTGCGTGTTGTACTGCTTTCCTTATGCCTAACTTATCCTGTCATAACATTTAGCTACGCTGATGTGCAGAGATCCTTAGGTAGCTGACTCCAGACCTTATCCTTTGATTCATCACCTATAACACACCAGTAACAAACAAAATCCGAGCTCACCTTGCCTTGACCTGCAGGTGGGACTTTAGCAACACAGCAGCAGCACCGTCCTTATGCCTCTGAAGGGCTGCAGGTACCTCACAAGTAGATGAGAGGAGCCAGATGCTGGAAGCAGCAGCTTTCCTCCCCAGAAACACCCTCAGAGAATCCCGACATCACAGCTCGGAGCCCAGGGCTGCTCAGTGGGGACTACTCCCTCCTACATCTGCGTTGGGACCCTGATTTTCCACAGGTCACCCACCATCAACTCTTGCCCCTGGGTTTAGACCTTGCAGAAATTCATTGATTACTGAATCCCAGTTCAGGAAAAAGGCAGCAAGTGGATAAGAAAGTTTGATCCATTTTTAAAAAGTCATTATTATTATTAAAATATTAAGGTCTGTATTTATAGAACATTTTTAATATTTTGTATGAATGTGGTGCACTGAATATGCCAAAGATGAAAAAGTTGTCCATAGACCAAATGTCTCATAGCTAAAAACATCTTTCTGATGACAAACCTAAGTTGACAACTCTGTTAATAGGATTAGGTTCATTAAGGGTCTACTTTCTCTTATAAATCTGGCCCAGATAGCATGAAGCTTTAGATTTTACATGGCAAGGGGGCCCTGCTTAGTCCTGATTTTCATGCTTTTACTTAAAATGCTTGCTAGTGATTACTACTGGTAATATTCAGTGTTTCTAGCCCATACTAGGCTACCTGAAACGACTTGTAATTTTCAAAATATTTAATGCATTATCACAAGTCTGAGAGCATTTTGCTCTCAGAATGTTGTATCACAGCACTGAATTTTTTTTCAGGGACATGTAGTGAGCATGTAATAATTTCATTTTCTTCCTGCTATAACATGTTTTCATAAGGGCTGATGAAAACTAAGAAATGCTATATAGGGAGAAACAAATGCAGAAAAACATATCCTGCAATATTGCCTTCTGGCTTAGAGCTACTCTCCTACCTTGGAGACAAGTCTTCTATTGTTATTACTGAAACATGGCCCCAGGGAGCACTTAGTACATGCCAAAGCCAAGGTCCCGCTGGAGATGGGTCAGATCACCACTGCATACTTGTGTGTCTATGAGGTGCTCAGCCAAGGGGGACTGGTGACCTGGACACCATCTCGAGCTGAAAAAAGCACTGCAAGTGGGAGAATTTGAAAACCAGACACCCAGCTCCACTGGTGGTTAGTTGAGACCTGGGCACTCAAGTATCCTGGAGCTTTCCAAAACATCCCCTCTTGGAGGTGAAAGCTCTGGCAGGACGCTGAGTAAATGCTGCTCAGGAGCTGTCTCAGCATATGCCTCCAAAAGGAAAGCAAAGCTTAATGATATTTTACTCCTCAGCTGCTAATTAAAATGCTGGTGTTTAGAGACTTAGGCCTCCAATCCAATCAGTCACTTAAAATCTTGCTCTTATTTTTTGCATAATTAATCTTTCTGTAGTTAAACTCACCCTCAGGGTATGTTGTCCAGCTCGAGCACCAGAAGAACCAGGCTTTTAGGGGTGGAATACATCTTACCTCAGTTCAGCTGTCACCCGGCCTTCCTCTGGCAGAGACACAGCCACTGGGAGGTGACCCAACTCCACCTTACATGCTTATTTAAAAGTTTGGCTAGATGAGGCTACAAGTGCTGGTCTCCTTCTGTTGATGATGAGTCCCTAAATGACTTGTTTGGACTAAGCACTACATTTTTCAGCAGTTAAATTTATAGGAGACAGATTCTTTACCTTCTTCCATTTTAGTTAATCAAAAAGCACGGGAAAGTACTGATCAGAAAATGAGTGGTAATGACTCAGAGCTGGCAGGTAAGTAATACAAAAAACTCTCAAATTGCTAAGCACCACCACACATATCCTCAAGGGGTATAAATGAAATATGCCACTATCTTCCCAGTAGTGACAGGTCAGAGCAAATGTGTGATCCAAAGCCCTGGAAAGAGTACTCCATCCTGCATACCTTCTCTCCTGCCCATGGCAGAAACTTACAAAATAACACAATAATTTAAAAAAATATTTAAAATAAGTTGCTTGAAGCTTTTGCTTTCAATATTTTGCTTTTCTTGGAAATATTTGACAGTGCCAGGATCACTAAAGAAAAAGGAATGGGCAGTTTAAAATTGGTTGATATTCAGTGTCTGGACTAGATGAGCTCATGAGCTACAGACTTACCTTGGGCAGTCTGTACTTTTCTCTCAGGTGAACCCTCAGAACGGCTCGCTCTGCTTTTTTCTGTGCAAATGCTGCATCTCTTTCCATCCTGGAAATCAGAAAAAATGTTCCTTCAAGATGCTAATAAAAACAATCTTTTGCGCTGAACCAGCTGCTTGGCTGCAAAAAGCTACACATGGGAGTTATTCCCCAACATAAGTAACTTGTCCAAAGGCAAAAAAGGAGCAATACCAATAAAGTGATGCCAAGGGGCCACAATTCCTGTTCTTCTGTCACTTGTGAATTTTCCTGGTCTCTCTTTGTGCATTCATTGTTTCACAAGGGCAATGAATTCTAAAACTTCCCTGTATGGAAAAGCAGTGACTTCTTCTGTGATTTTATAAAATGTTTTTATTAGATTTAAGAATTGCACTTTTTTTTCTTTTTAGACTACATACGTATTTATTTGCAAAATGTGTCTCCTCAAAGATTTTTGGTAACATTTGATAATACTCACCTTTTGCCCCCCTCTCCCTTTAATTTCTTTTTTCCCTGGTAGCATTTTCATGGAAATTCTATTGCAAAATTGATCTTGTTTCAGTATAGGTATTATGGCACATAAAAGCTACTTCCAAAATTAAATATTACTTTTCCTCTGCTTCCAAAACAAGTGTTTGGATTTCTCTCCCTTTAAGGACAAAACCCCCACAAACAAACCTAAAATATGAGAACCCAAAGCCTGGTTGGTTACAGGTTCAAAACTGCCTGAGCACAAGTCCAGGAAGGCACTTTTACTTCTCTGGTTTCCACTCCTGCACAGCTGAACACTAGGCAAAACCCAGGGAGCCCTGAAACAGGAACATGTTCTGCCCATGTCAGAGATTTCTGACACAGAGCCACATCTCATCCTGAGATGATCTTTTCTCTTAGAGTTTCTAACTGTCCTATAGGAGTACTTCTGCCATTTCCTCAGTACAGTTCAGCAGGGAAAGGACACATGTCCCACTTAAAAACAGTATAGGAGTAATTATGTTCCCAGGCATTTCCCTGTCCCAGGAATCCTGTGTTCCTTCTCAGTCTCCATAAAGCATCTTCCTGACAGCAGGTGGTCATTTCTCTTTTAAATATCCCTTGACAAAAGGCAGAGCAAAACACTCTGTGCTTTTTTCCAGACCAAATGACACCTCTTCAGGGATTCCTGACAGAAATG
>WAAG01080349.1:6247-34666 GCA_013390105.1 Tichodroma muraria
CGCCCCGCGCATGCGCCGCCCGCCCGCCCGCCCGCCGGCGGCTCGCACGTGCGGCGGCGGAGCACCCGTCCGCTAGGGGGCACTGTGCAACCCCGGAGTCTTTCGTGAGGGAGCGGGACCGCCCTGAGGGGTCATCGTGTTCTGAGAGGTCATTGTGTCCTGAGGGGACGTGCCACCCGTGAAGGTTCACCGTGTCCTGAGGGGACATCACACCCCTGAGGGTACACTGTGTCCTGAGAGGACGCCCCACCGCTGAGGGGGCACTGTATCCTGAGGGGACATCACACCCCTGAGGATACACTGTGTCCTGAGGGGACAGCCCGCTCCTGACGGTTCACTGTGACCAGAGCTGCAATCCCTCCTGGAAGGGACATTTCAGCCCTGACAGGGCCACATAGTTTTCCATCAGGAAGAGATGAAATCTCATCTGCTTCACCCGGGTAGTTATAAAACTCAGCCACCTCCTGTGCTGCAGCTTTGCACCACAAGCACAAGGCCCTCCCTTCAGGTGAGCTCAGATGTTGTAAGGGCACTGGTGATGTAGTAACACCAGCTGTAACAGCAAGCAGGGGATACGCTGACAATCTAGGAAATGCATGGCACTGCCTTGTGCCTGTGCAGGAGGACAGGAACATTGGTACCAACTTCTTTCAAGCTCAGGGGATAGGACTGTAAAGTGAAATCTTACTCCAAACTTTGCCATAAAGCCAGAGACAAAGGTGCATGAGCCTTTATTTCCCCACCTTAACCACCAGAGCCACTACCCTTACCTTGCCTAGCCACACATGATTATGGAATTAAAAAGGCATAGAGCCCAAAGTTGGCTGTGCAAAGCTGGCTGGTCAAATGCAGCTGCAGTGTTAGGATGTCCCAGATAAAGTATTTCCTGGAGAGAAAGAGCTGTTTGAACTACTGTTCAGGTACTGTTGTAGCTGCAGTAAGCCGCTTGTCCTGTTCAAAGGGAATTCCAAGAGGCACTTGGTGCAGGCAGGTAGGAGAGCAATGAGCCTGTCCTACAAAAGGGGATCAGGACAGTTCAGTTTGGCTAGTCCAGCAAAAGGAATGCAAACCCAAGGTGTCCTTGCTCTGCCAATCTTCCAGGGAAGCTGCAATGGGGAAAAGATGGACAGAGCTATCTGAAGGCCAATGGTAGTATAAGGAAAAATTATTGATTGGCTCTTAATACTCTCCTGGAGGAAGATTCAGAGAATCATCAGAGGATTGATTTCTCACTATAGGAGGTGGAACTTCCCAGAGCAGACAGCAACCAGAGTAGCAAGAGGCAAAAGTCCATTTCAAGATGCAGCTTCCAGGCAAAGAGGGCAAGGTGAAGTTTGTTTTCATGAGCAGAGAAGACAGGTTTAGGGAACCCCAGTCCTGGTTTGAAAGGCAGTAACAGTGAAAAAAAGGAAAGCATGACCTATGGAGAATTTCCATACTACAAAGAGTAGAAAAGCTCTTTGGGCATCCCTGCTCAGGAATTTTCCCCTTAGCTGTATCTCATCCCACTTGTTGGTGATATGCTCGTCTTTGTTCCATCCTTTTTTCAATGTGATGAGTCATTGGTGTCTACATGTCTTCATATCCAGAAGTGGGGAATCTCCATTCAACTGGCATGTTCCATTCAACTGTTCATTCAATGTTCAACCTGGCATGTCCCCCACTAGAGCCTGAGTTCATAAGTCTGTTAGGCACTGTACTAATCACAGAAGTATGTATTTCCTGAGAGGTAGATAATCTAAACAAAGGGATTGCAACATGAATGGTCTAAACTCCAGCAGGTAACTTCTGTCTGCAGTCTGCATGGCAGCTAGAACAGTGGGTAGATTCACAGCACTAATTATTAGACAGTTCCAGTTTGGGTTTTTTTTGCTCTGTTCTTAGACTGATGTTTAGATAGCAAATTCTTTGAGACAGCCCCATGATTCTACCCTGTGCTGGTGTTGAACCTAGAATAAAGCATCTAATTCATGATTGGGACCCATATAAAAATTAATTAATTTTCTATAATGTGTTGCCCTCCCCAGGGCTAATCACCAACTGATAGCATGATAAATACCAACAATTTGGATTTCTTACCCACCACCAAAGCAGGGTAGGAAGAGGAGGAAGAGGATGAAGAAAGCATGAACCAGAAGATCCAGTACATAAAGGAGGAGAAGCTGTTTGAGACCTAGAGAAAGGCAGCAGTCTTGTAATCTAAAAAATGGTTTAATACCACAGGCCTCCTGTGGGGAGGAGCAAACAAAGGGCCAAGGTCCACTTTATAAAAGAGCAGCAGCATCTAGAATCACAAGCTAAAACTTTTGTGTCTAGGGACATGGAGAAAAAGGGTAAAAAGAACAGTGGGACTGGCCTCAAGAATCTCATTGAGAGTGACAAATAAGTAATCATGAAACTACCAAGGCAACAGGCAGATCTGACTTGATCCTAGAATTAGACTGGACCAAGTTTGATAAACCAGAGCTTGCAACATGCTGCCACCAACACTGTCAGGCAAGTTTCTTCAAACCAAAGTGGATCCATCATTTTCCTGGCAGGACCATCAGCAGGCCCCAGCAGCCACTCCCGTACTTGCTCCTGCAAACATCTCAGCGTAATCTCTCTGGCCGGGACACAGCTTTGGCCTCCGCCCATGAGCCATGAGACTTGCTACATTTGGAACGTTTTCTGTTTCACAGTGGCTCCCCTTTGATGTTAATTGTTTGCAGGCAAAGCTTAGTGGAGAGCATAGCTGTTCTCTGGTCGTCTGCTGGTTACTACTGAGCCGCCCAGACCAGTGGAGAAAATGCTTTGATGTTAATGAGCTGCAGACAATTTCACTTAACACCGAGCAGGGCCTGGCATCTCAGAGGTAAGACTTTCAAGGCAGATCCTACAGCAAGTCTCTCCAACATCCGTTTTGCCATAAGAACAGAAAATACTCAGAAAGACATTTGAGTAGAAACCTGTCTTCTCACACAGTCTTGCACCACACCCAATATCATTACAGCCCCAGAGATGCCAGAGGAAGGGAAGTATTGAGTTAAAAATGGCCCTATAGAATCGCATGACCTTTATGGACTCAGTAGAAGCATTATTTACCCTCTTGACCCATTAATTGCGTGCTTCTGTGATCCTGCAGAAGGAATATGCAGGGATGGGAGAAGGGGATAGACTCTAAATTGCTGATTTGCCTGGTTCCTTTGTGGCTGGTGTTCAAGGCAACGCCATTCTGAACATGGTGCCTTCTCCATCAGCACAGCAGATGTCTGAATGAAAGGGGCCAGCTGCAGTAAAGTGAGACTTGCACAAGCAGCCTTGGACTATCCTCTTTCTTAAGCGGATATTTCAGCAAAACCTTTTCTGTCAATCTGGTCCAGGCAGCAGCACATTGCCAAGTGCATGCAAACCTACAGGTCAGTGATCGACCTCTCAGAGACAGGGCACAAAAGAGTCTGTGGATGTGTTGTACTTCCTTGACTTCAGTCAGCCCTTGTTGTGGGCTCCAGAAATCCCTTGTTAGGAATTCTCCCTAGGGTAACACCTCGTATACTGGAGAGGGCCCAGATTAGGCAGAATTCCTGCTGTGGAGAGATAGTGTGGAAAGCATAGAACAAGGAGAAAGATGTCCAGTGAAAATGTCAGGTACCACAGTCTCAGGAAGAAAGCACTGAACCACAAGTATGAACAAAGACAAGTGAGAAAAAGGTACAAATTCAATTTTGTAACCCTCTGCCCATTATCAGCAAACTGTATTTCTCATATCACACAAACTCTGCTTCTATCCAGACTCTGCGAGCTTTTGAATGGAGTGACCCAGTCCTCTAAGAAGCCCCAGCTAAGCAGAAGCAAACACAGAGTACATCCCGTCAAGAGAGAAACAAATGAGACCTCACTGAAAGTTAAGGAGAAACATGTTTTCTTCTGAGGAATGAGGCATAATTGCAATACATCGCCTTTGTTAAATGATTTATAGCAATGAGAGAGAGAGATACTAACTCTTCAGTTTTCTTGCCAGAACAGGATTATTCCCTGCAGCAAACTGGATTACATAGTTAAAATAATGCAAGCCGAGTCCAAATGCTTGTGCCATGCCCACTGCAGGGAGGAGCTCACACAAACACACGTGAGCCTACACTGAAATAAAACATAACAAGGTGAAAGTGACATCATGGAGGAGGCTGTGACTGATCACAGGCCAAGGAGACTGTCCAGCAAAAGGAACACTGCGCTTTGGAAAGTCTACCCAAGTCAGTGGGAAGACACACAAAATTAACCTTCGACAACATATTCAGCATTTGCTGAGCACCAGAAGTCACTCCATCCAAGCAAAGTTTGTGGGCCATGTTTTGACACAATGAGTACAACTGTACATCCTGCAAGAGATGAGACTGGCAGACAAGAGGCCATTGACAACAGCATGGAGCAACGCATACAATGATCCACAGACAGCAGTAAGGGCAGCACTGTGACTTACACTGCTGGGCAGGAGCCTAAGAAGCACTATGGAGTGTGAGCAGGATGGATGAAGAGGGAAGAAATTTGATCCCTTTTTCAAAGGGCTTTATTGTCACACGCAATAGCAGCTTCACTAGAAATGGACAGGCTGTCAGCCCAAAAGCAGAGAGATATTCATTAAATTTAGGATGGATTTCAGGGCACAATGTGTTGTCAGAAATTATAATATTAATATAAATAGAAAGCAATAGATTTGTAAGGTGGATGGGAATAATCTGGAGTTTACAGCAGGGAGTTTATCCCCATTAAAGGAATGGGAAAGCTGGATAGTTGAATAAATGGACTAAAAAAGATCACCTTTGTAATAAAAGGAAGGGTGGTGCAGCAAGGTGAACACTAGGTCACGCTTGTAACTGTTTCTAGGGGATGAGGAAACATTCATCTGAAACCAGGTTAGAGCTGGAACTGGAACAGCCAAGTTGTATGGAACATGTTTATCTTGAGACTGCAGCATGACTTGAGATAGTTCTCATGCTCTGAATGCTTTGCTCCAGTGCCATTGCTCCTGGCACACACAAAGTGTATATTCTCTGTGTGACACATCCATGTGAGGCAGCACTGCTGGTCATACGTGTGCATGATGCTTGAGCAATTTTGCTGCCAAAGGAACAGCTGGGTTCTGCTTTTCCCCTACTTAAGGGAACAGGATGAGCTATTTTTTGTCCATGCCACCACTGACTGTCAGGAAATTCATAGGAACTTAATCAACTTTGGTCTGATTCTATGAAATTTACAAGAATGGTGGCAGATCGCAGTATAGTTCCAAAGCTCTTAGCAGAGTGATTAGTAGACAGTGGCACCTTTGTGTGTGTCAGCTCATTAAGGAGCTTGGCTAAAACTATAAATGCTGTAGAAACAGGAAACAACAAAACATTAATTCAACCAAGCATGGAGGTAACTCTGAGGAAGGCTTGGTGCATCCTAAGAGACAGGCAAGTGGAACAAGCAGTTGCACCTTACAAGTTTTCCACACCAGCAACTTGACAGGTGCAGTGTTGCCGAAATAAAGTTTACAAAGAGTTTGAAAATTTGAAGTTGCTCATCATAAAACGTTTCTCTACATATATACATATACACTACAAGAATGAAGGCAGCACTCAAAATAGATTCAGATGTTCATGTTCTGCACTCAACAGCCACACTCAAAACATTGCTCAATGTTAAACAGTTTTGTGGTCACCACAAAGGCGTGAGGGAGGTACTGGAGGCTCAGTGACAAGTGACTAATCAAGAACTTTAAAGCCTTCCAGATATGAAACCACTGACTTATTTGATGCAGTGTACTATGTTCTGCTTAAGCTGGCTCTCATAATCAAGAAGTGAAAAGTGGCAAACGCTCTGCAGTTTCTGAATGGAGATTGAGGAAATTAGGGAATGGTCACCACCATACCCATCCCCCTGGGAAGAACAGTATGGATATAAAAAAGATGAGTGTCTTCATACACAGTAAGCTGATTTTTACAAGCAATGACTATTAAGTGCTTCTTGCATTACAGAAGAGGTGGGGGGCCACATGCAGAAAGAAAATATCTCCATCCTTCTCCAAGGTGATAGAAGTTTTCTTTCAAGTTACAAATGTACATTCAGCAAACTGAAAAAACAGCTGGTGAAAGAAGACATTTTCATGGAGCAAAGTCCAGGGCTAGAAATCAAACATGTGAATTTTATTTTAAAAAGGCAACAACAACAACAACAAAAGAAACAAAACAAAAAAACCCACTCAAGCCAGTGTAAGGTTTTGTCTCGTTTCAGTAGGAAAATGATTTCCAGAGTAGCAGCTCAAGATATGAAGCCACAGAAAATTATTCAGACTAGTAGCAGAGTATTTACCTAGGTTCCAGAAAGAAAAGAAAGAGGGAAAAAGGGATGGGGGAGAAAGAGGGGAAAAAGCACACCTGGGGTGTTGTTTAAACTACTAGAGAACAATTATGCATTGACATGTGCATAAGTGATACTGAGCATACACTATTGACCACCTGATTAGGATAGTGGAATGAAAAGCATCTGGAGGACTTAAGAGGTTGTCAGGGGAGAAAGCATAATGATAATGGGAGACATTAATTACCCCCATACAGACTGGGTAGACACCATGTCAAAGAATGATGCAAAGACTGCATTTTTAGCCCTCATAAATGGATATTTCTTAGAATGACCACTCAGAGGAACCAAGTAGAGGATGAACTCTTGATTTAGTCACGAGTAATACACAGGAGGGAATTTGAAATATAATAATGAAGAGTCACCTTGTCTTTGTGAACACAATGTGCTCAAATCCAGTATTATGGCAGGAGAGAAAAAAGCAACAGAAAAGTACACTGCAGTGCAATGTAATTTAAAAGGGAGATGAGCATATTCTCCTTCCAAAAGGAAGTCAGCAGACTAATTAAGAATTTTTAGGTAGCTGATGAAAGGACAAATGCTTGCAATGACATTGAGACCTTTCATTTAAAGCCTTAAATATGGCATCACTAGAAGTATCCTAACAACAAGCTAAAATAATAAATAATCCCAAGTCTGGCAGAGTTAATCAGTAGAATAAATAGATGACATTAAGAAGGAAAAAAAATCCTTCAAAAAGAATAAGTATGGCCAAAGAAGAAATACAGAATATCCCAAATTCTACCAAGTTAAATAAATAAATAAATAAATAAATAATGAAACCCCACAACCCAGCACATTTAAGCCAGCCAAATTAATTTTCAAAGAGCAGCTTTCTAAGAACATAAAGATTACTAATAAAGACGTGTTTTACACAGTAGGGGGAAGCCTACGGGGACTCGGGGGCCCAACAGAGAGCTTTAAGGGAAGAATAGTGCATAAAAATTACCTTGACTAGAGGCTACTATCACCAAGCACAGTTGTGGACTTCCAAACATTTTTTAGCTGTGGTTTAAAAGCAATGGGCATACGTAAAATTTCTACTGCGGTTTGGGTCCAGCGTTGTAATTGCCTCACTCCAGTATGTGGCTTCCAGCATGCTGAGGGAAATATTGCTGAAATAATAAGGTGGTGGATGAGGGTCCTAGACCTGGTTTCAGTCCCTGTTAACTTACATTTCATTAATAGATAGCTCTGAAGTGAATAGTCAAATGGGAAGCACCGAGGTCTGTGGAATTAGCCACTAGTCAAAGCACCAGGAGAGACAGAATACAAAGACAAAACTGAGTCCAGCTTGTAGATCTGGGAGGGGTTACTGATTCACCAACCTTGCTATCACACGGAGATGTTTAGAGATGTTGATAGAGATGGGGATTAAGAGAACAGCTGTCCATAGCAGTAAGTGGTGTTGACTGCTGTCCCCTCTTTCCCTGGTTGCTACTGGCACTCCAGAGATCCTGTCCTGCTCTGACCTATTCCTTTTATCTGGGCCATTAATAGCATTGCCTTCTCTGGAGTCTGCCTCTACCAGCATCCGGAAGAGTCTGATTTATTCATTTTCCTCCAGTGGCAGCTACAATTCATGAGCAGATACACCCTGCATGTCTCTTCACTCACATGAGATTGTAAGGTAGAACTCATTCTTGATCACTGGTGAAAATGGACCACAGTGAGGTCTAACTGTCCCTTAGCCAGGCTTCAAAGCCTATAAAACCCCAAATTTAGCCTGAAGTAGTTCCTCATTCATTGTATCAGGTGTTTCCCCAAACATTATGATCATCTCTTATTCACTTAATGCGCATTTTTATAACAAATTAAGCACTTTGCCTACAGGCTAAGTGCAATCCCAGGTTTTGGAAGTTCCACACACAGACGTTGCCTGGTCTCCACATCATTGCACCACACTGTCAACGTTCTTTGTGCACTTCACAAGTCCTTCGATGGGCAATAGATGTCCTGCTCCAGGCCATCTGAATGATGCTATCAAGCATGTCTGCCCTGGATTGCATGGCAAGAGCTGGTAAAGTCCTGTTTCCTGAGCTTATACAGCATTGCTCTAGTGAATGAGTGGGATTCAGGAATCACTTTACTCCCAGGTACTTGAAGGAGAGCTGCTTTACTTAGGGACAAGCTCCAACTGTCTCTTGGTAACTGAAAAAGTGTATTTTCTGCTACTTCTCTACATATTTCCTGCCTCTAAAAATATGCTATTTGAAGATGCAGTTTCTAATACTCACCAGTTCACCTGGGAACAGAGCTTGTATGTTGCAGTGATATCGTACACAATTTCACAACCTTGTAACTCGCCCATTAACTAAGCCTTCCAGTCACACTCAATTTACCTTGTTTAGCATTTTCACACAGACTTGTAGGTCTCCCTTGGATTAAGCTGAGAGGTGTTAAATCCATTTGTCCTACCAGCATTATCTCCTAAGGCTCTGTCATCACCCAACCAGAATCTTTTGAGGTTAAACTGGAAACACCATGTCTTTTATCCCCATCATCCATTCCTTGTACAAGATTTTACTTCTCAGATTTTGTGACAGCCTGTGCTACTGATTTTGTAGACTTCTCCCCAGATTTTGCCATTTGCTATGGCCACATCAGGCAAGCCAGACCGTTGGCATCCTGGAAAGGTGTTGAGCCAGAGGATAGTGCATCCCAGCTCGCGTTGGAACGCTCGGCGCAGGCAGAGTGTGCCACCCGGAACAAAGCCGCAGAGATAAGCAGGAGCGGAAGCTTGCTGGCAGCACCTGGTCGGTAGGAGGAGAGCAGGAAGTCGTGAAGCACTGCTAGTAAATCAGGTCATTGTAAGGACATAAAAGGGAATGACATGGATAAGATATGTCCTGAGGAGGTGTGTGAAAGATGGTAGAAAGGACCCTGCACAGTTATTCTCAGAGGCTGGCTACATATATACCAGATGTAGCCTTGAGAATAAACTGTGCTGTCTTCAAGGCTACAAGAAGAATAAAGAGTAGGAACTGTGCAATTAGAGGAGTCTTTAATTTCACAGTGAATGCCAGGCAGTAAACCGTGCCAGAATAGCAGTGCTCAGATATTCTCTGACAAGACAGAAGGCAAATTTCCATATTGATTCAGTGTAACGTAAAACACAACATCATTTCAGACACAGCTTCAGTGAACGGTAAGCCTGCTCCATCAGTCAGGGAACAGACCTGCAGGGAGGAGCAGACACCAAATGTAGCGCTGCAGGGAGAGAGGTGAGGGAGAGGAGACATGAACCAGCTGCAATCAAACTCCAAAAGTGGGTTTATCTCTGTTTCAGTAAAGGTGATGAGGGGAACATGGAGAATGAGGATACCTAATGAAACAGGAACAGCACAATAGAAATAACCCCTTAGATGAGGCTGCCAGTTTCTTAGACTGAGGCACTCAGTTCAGAGTAAAGGATGATGCACTATATACCAGGAGAAACTGCTGCTAAAGGTGAAGATCAGTCCCAAGGTTGGAGAGAAGACACAGGAGAAACTGGCCAGGCTGCATCAGACACAAGCATGACCAGGCTGCAGGACAGATATAAACCACAAATTCTGAAAATAAATTCAGGCTAGTAAATCCATTGGTAATTTCAGAAGAGCCAAGTGCAAACTCCCAAAATGAAGAGGGAGCAGACGTTTGGGAGGTATTGCAAGTGCTGAGAGTAATAGTTCCTTATAGGGGAAGAAGGGGACCTCGACCTTGTCAAGGGATGAGGGAAGTAGGGTGAAATTTAATGGCAGAAAGGGCAGATTAAACACTTGGGGACCTGCAGCAAGGACGTTTGCTGCAAACTGATGAAATGAAGGCTCCAAAGGAATAAGAAGACCTTACTGCACTGAAAGAAGAATATGAAGTAGCAGCGTGATGCTTCTGTGAAAAAGGAATGGCACTATGCTAGGATGCACCAGACAAGTTATTTTTAGCAGAGACAGAAACATTATTGCCATTGCGCAAGGCATTGTGAGACTTCCTCCAGAATATCCTTGCAGCTCTACATCCAGGAAGGATAAATTTCCACTGCACAGAGAAAAACTATTTGGATGCTGAGACAAACAAAAGCTGATTAAGAATCTACTAAAAGAGTTTGGTTTGTTCTAGCCAGGCAGGGGCTGAGAGGGGACAGATGTATTTCTGAAGAACTACTGAAAGAAAATTATAAATACAATTGTTACAAAAATATGTAATATCTACAATAATGGCAAAAAGTATTTAATAAGTTTAGATGGTGAATTAGAGAGCATATACCCCTGCCAGGATTGATGTTCTGGACCAGCCTTCCAAGAAGGGTAATGAGGCAGAAAAACCTGCATCAATTTAACACACAGTTTGACAGAATTCCCTCCATTAATTCGTAAGTGAAGGAGCCCTGGAAATGGGCTGCTCAGCCTGGGATACAGATCCGGGCTAGCTAAGAAGTCAGCAGTGCTAAAGGTGTTTGGAGGAGGTGTTGCTTTACCCCAGGCTTCTGGGTTTCTGCTGGTCATTGTGATGATGAAAAATATAATTTCCCTCTTAATTTGCTTCTAAAGGTACTGAGGTTTTTCTTCCTTTGGGAAACTAAAGGAAAGCTCTAGCTCTCATGCACTGGTGCTCCTAGCATTACAGTCCCAGAGCTCTGCTCACACATTAGGCTTAACGCTATTGCCAGATTAGGGTCAGGAGGGTATTTTCCTAGATTGACAGAAAAATTGTGGTTGCATTTTTTGTGCGGTTTTGGTTGGGGCCTTTTTGTTTTGTTTTGCTTCGCTTTGGGTTTTTACTTCCCCACGTTCACATCTGTTTTCTACATCCTATGTAATTTTTTTTCATTAATTCTCTGCCATAGCCAAGCTGCAGACCAATGGTCCCTTAATTTCTCCGCCTGCTTCCTGTGGCATGTTACAGCTGCAGGGTTTTTTTCTGAGAGGAGTCAGAAGGCACTTGCAGCACCTGGTTCATGAGGTGAGTGGAGCAGGTGTCCAGATTAGAGGCACCAACAGGATGTTCACTGCACATTTACTCCCAGCTGCAGACACTGGACTACAGGGTGACCCTGGAGGACTGCCCAACGTGAACACATGCACACACAGTAACTGCAGCAGCGGTTATAAGAGGGAACAGGGACATTAACCCAAGCTCTCAGCTGTACAAGCACAGATTTAAAGGACACACAACCACTGGCTGGCCTCCAGGGCTTATCTGCAGGCAGGGATTTGGCATGAGGAGTATGTAAGAGAGCAGAGAAAGTGTGGTGAGAGCAAGGGAGCCCCAAACCTGCAGGTGCTGCATGCCAAAGTGGGATGAGCACATCTCCCAGCTCTCTGGGGCTCCTCTGAGCCCACCTGCATCAATCCCAGACTGCCATGGCCACTCACAGCCCAGGGACCCTGGGGCTGGGTACTCCTGTGAGGCTCCTGGTGGAGGGAATCCAGGTTGGGGAGGCACAGATATGCCGCAGAGCAACCTCTGTTTGGGTCAGGAGCTCCGAGCCCTTGGGTGTGTTGAGTATGTCTGAATCTCAAGGACTGGTGGTCCCAGGGACTGGAATGGGTGTCAACAGCAAGGACCATAGCCAGATACCTGCCTAGTTCCTCTGCCCACAGGGGTCCCTGTCAGCTTTCAGGATGAGTATGCTGAACATCTTAAGCGTGAATATCCTAAGCGTGGGAAAGCACACACACCTCACAGAAATGTGGGTACTCCACACCTGGCAGCACCCAGCTCCATGGTCCCAGAATAACCTTTCCTGAGGATAAGGGACTCTGCTCTTGCTGAGGAAATGTTGAGCTCTGCAAAGCAATGAGGACAAGGGCTGTGCAGCCTTCAGCCCCAAAGATGTGCAAGGAGTTGTCAGACTCTCCTGCTGCCCCCACTGCCTTCTGCATATGGGCTCCAAACCAGATTATGCACAGAGCACAAGCCCTTCATCTTGTGGGTTTTACCCACTATGAAAGACCAATTTGGGTGCCCTTCTAGCTGCTTTCTAGCTTGGAGATCATGTTCAGAACATACTAATGCAAGAGAGAATGAAAAGGGAAAGGAAGAAAGGAAGATGTGAAATCAGCATCAATCCCTCAGAGATTTGCTCCAGAAGAAGAATGTAGATAACAGGGCCTCGTGCAGGAAGGGACAACTGCTGGAGGTTGGAATCTGTAGCAGGAACAGAAGGGGAAAGGCTGAGGGTGCTTTGAAGAGAAACAGAGTGAAAATCCCAGCTCTGCTTAGTGACCTCTCTGAAAACACCCTCTGTGTGGTTCCCAGCCATGGGCTGCTGCATCTCAGGGCAGAGCCCTCACACAGGCAGCACAGGATGCTGCTGCTTGCAGAAGGAAGGTTGGCTGTCCTATGGTGAAGCAGATTTGTTTCCAGGAGAACTATGGGGTTACTACAAAGCCTCAGCTTTGCTCCTCACCTCTGGCTTGCCTGCCACGGCAAAGCATGTGCTCCAAGTGCTGCTTCTTGCCACCGTCCCCAGTTCTCTCCAGATAGCTCCCATGCTTCCTGAGAACTGGCTGTGCACTGCTTTCCACGCTCCTGCCTCCTCTTTGCAACAGAGCCTTTGCCACTGGCTGGACAGCAGGAAAACACCTTTCTGCAACTCTCACACCTTCCACAACAAACCTTAAATCAATAACCAAGAACACAGGGACAGGTTATTGCTAACGGAAACCATTAAACTGTAACACAGGAGGATAAAGCCAACCTCTAACACTCAGAAGATTTATAGGGCACAACAGCAGGGTGTTAATTCTTTTGGCAACACAAACGCTTTCACACCCCCTGCCCTTCCTCACCCGCAGGAGCAGTGGGAGGAGAGGGGACCATGTGCAGCCCAGCCATAGGAACACAAGGACACAGCCTTGTTCACACAACAGTCAGCAACATGCATATTTGGGGTGATGCCATGCTCACAGGGCTGCTCAAATGCACACACCTAAGGTCCATGGAATAGCACATGCCCAGGGGTTCCCAGAGTTGCTGACAGCAGACATCCCCCATGCCCAGCTCCACCTTGCCTGTAACAAGGCAACTACCCACTCCTGCCTGCCTCTTCAGCTGCATCACAGTTTCGAGGAAAGGCTGTATAGAAACTTTCAGATCACCTAAAGTATTTGTAAAACAAGCCCAGCTCTAAGGCATACGAGTCCTTCCTCAGGCCTGAATCACCCAACAGCTGGAGAGTGTTTTCACAGCTGATTTAACAGATGCTCTCCCTGTAACACTTACTTGGATCCACATGCCCTCAGTACTGCTGTGGCAGCTCTGAGACCTGAGCTCAGGGAGATGCTGGTCAGGGCCACCATTGGCCCAGCAGCTCTGGGAAGGAGAGGAACTGCAGATGTGCTGCAGCCACAGGGCTTTGCATGAACTCACAGAAAGGGACACATATCCTCCTCACAAGACCCCACTGGGCCCTGGCTGTTACCCCCTCCTTCGACATCCCAGGAAGAACTGCAGTACTGATTAACAGCCCCCTGACTGCCTCCCTCTATCCTGCTCACACCCTTGCCTAGAGCTTCCTTCTTAGACCCTCCCTTGCGTGAAGTCCAGGGCCAGGCAGGAGAGGACAAGGTGGGAGCTCACTCAGGGCCCACCTGCAGGCAGCCTTACTGTACCCCACATCCCTGGGTAGTGTGGAGGCCTCCCTGGGCTGCGCGGTGGAGCAGCACAAGTCACCAAGTGTGCAGGCAGGAGCAGGAGCACCTCGCTCCATCTAGGGGAGCAGCAAGGGAAGGGGTGAGCTCCATCCACAGTGCCAGACCATAAGGGTGCTGCAATACATCCAGGCACAGCCGCAAAGGGCTCAGAGCCTTGAACACAATCCAAGTGGCAACATCAGCATCAACTTGGCTGAACCCCCCACCCTGGGTTTATTGCCCTGTTCCCCTCCCTGCTCTCACACTATTGGACTAGCTGCTGCCTCCACCAAGTAAGGGATCTGAAGGGGCTTTGACCAGACCCCTTCCACCCCAAACACCATGAAAAACCCAGGGAGTGGCACAGGGGTCCATCCCCTGCCCATCGCTTCCCTCCACACCCTCCCAGCTCCGCACTGCCCAGTTGGGCAGCTGCAGGCTTACCTAACCCAGGGTGTGCTGAGAGAAAGCTCAAAGAGAAGCCACTGCACCCCACCCCAAGTCTGCCCAGGTCCTGAAGCCAGGGTACTCAATGCTATCTCAGGGTTCCCAGTCAGCCCCACCTGCAAGGGACCACCAAGCTTGTCCTAGCCCAGGATTAGTCCAAGGCAGGGCTTTTCTCTGACTGCCAGCATAAATGCAGGGAGCAGGAAAGATGCTTGGCAGCAGCCCCAAGCATGCTCCCTTGGGGGCTGCCTGCGATCACTCCTCTCTTCCATGAGCTGCAATGCACTGAGAGGGCCTAGACAGGCATCATCCATCCCTCCCTGCCACTGGCCATCCTTTCCTGCCAAGCACCATCCCACTGCAGACAGATGTCATCTCTCCGCAGTCACACAAACACCTCTCCCTCGGAGGAAACCCAGATATGATATGTTACCCCTCTCCTTCCAGCGAGCCGGAGCAATACAAAGGAGCAGGCTCGAAAGGGACAGGCACACAGGGCAGCGGGCTCGGGGCGAGCAGAGCCCGCCCCGAGCTCTGGCCAAGGGCTCCAGCCCGTTCCCAGCCCACTGCCGAGAGCGGCGGTGGAGGATCTTGCACTGCCCCCACGTGGCCATGGTGGGAGGTGCGGATAGCCCCAAAACGGCTGGGAGCCTCAGGGTGTCAAGTCCTGCGTCTCAGCAGAGCCAAAGACACGGTCAGAGGGGTCCTGAGAGAGGCATTCACCCCGTGCCAGGCCATTGCAGGCTAGCACAGTGACAGTCACACGCTCGGTGACCTCAGTCCTGCCCCGCTCTCCCCAGACATCCCACTCCTGTGCCCAGTCCACTATCTGTGCCAACATTTCATGGGACTATACAACAGGCTATACAACCCTGGGGTCTTGAGGGGGGCACAGCCTGAGCCCACACCTGGGAATAGCCCACACAAAGGAGGAAACAAGGCAGTGCTGCTATTTGGGCATCCACATTTATTATGTCTGCGGCAAGCCCAGGGCTTGCCTGGACTTCTCCAGTTGAGGCCAATGACCCGTCCTTCTTAAATATTGGTTATAAAACAAATTTTTTTCCTTTTTCATTTTATTAAAAACCTCATCTCTCTCTCTCCATACTTTTTTTGCCTTCTGTATTTGAGTATAAAAGTGGGGGCGGGTGCTCCGCCTTGCCTGCCGCTACCTCCGCAGGCTGCGCTGTGCCTGCCGCAGCAGAGTGTCAAAGTCCAGGGAGTCAAACTTGCTCTTGACGGGAGCTGGGTCAAAGTCCTCCCGGTTTGAATCTGGAAGAGATGGGGAGAGGCTGTCTTGAGCCCATGGCACAGTTCTGGCCATTCCCACAGCAAACTCCTTATCTTGTTTCACCTGCTAGCCTCTAGACCCAGAGTCAGGCCAGCCTCCAACACAGTGCTGGAGAGACAGGGAGCCCCTGTTCAACCTTCCCTCAGGGCAGGACGGTTCCTGGATGTGACTCTGCTGCTAACCCTGACTGACCCCAAGGATGGGGACTCCTATGCTTCTGGAAAGAAGAGAAGGATCCAGGGAGGCCAACCCCCAACTTGGAGGTTGTGCAACTCACCCAAGTCGGCATAGTTCCTCCTGCAGAACTGCCTGCGGCCCCCAAAGCACAGGTCGAAGGGCTGCTCGTCTGGGCGCCGCAGCTTGTGCCCACTCTCAATGGCAGCGAAGGCTTCCTCAGCATAGCGGTAGGTGACAAAGCCATAGTTATCCCTAACATTGGAGGAGATCAGCAACAACAGTTATGTTTGTCCCTGCTTGATCTGCAACATCCCCGTAAGCAATGGGAAAAGGGCCAAGAGGAGTCATCCCTGGGAAGGGACTGATCCATCTTGCCACGGCTCTTACCCCTCGGAGCGGAAATGCAGTGTACACTCCTCAATGTCCCCAAACACAGAGAAGCGGTGCCGCAGCTCCGACCGTGTCATCCTGCTGGGGATCTTGCCGATAAACACAACTCGACGTTCCTCCTGTGAGCAGGGATGCCCCATCCATGAGCAGCACCTCTCACACAGAGCACCTTCCCTGCATGGCCTCCCACCACACTGTGTCCTGGCCAGGGCCTCCCAGCAATGCTGCTGGCAAGGCTGCACTCCCGTGGCTTTCTGAAGTGACAGAGGGGCTGTGGACCCCCAAATTTCCAGCCCCAGATTCCCAGCCCTCCATCACTTACTATTGCACGTTCCTTCTGGAGGATCCTCTGCCTTTGGTAGTGGTCCTGTGCATCATAACTGTATCTGTCAGGGCCAGAAACCAGACACGTGAGCTATGGAATCATGGGGGTGTCAGAAGAGTGATTCCAAACACAAGAGAGATGTTGAAGGAGTGGGTCCATCCCTTCTCCACAGGAGGCTGGGAGATAGGTTAGGGAGAGCTTACACCCCTACAGGGTGGCCACGCTCACCTTCTCCACCTGTTACTCCTCCTGCGGGGCGAGGGGGAACGGGACTGGCTGCGGGACGTGGACCTGGATGAGTAGGAGGATGTTGATGATGAGGATGAGGACCTGTCCCGGGACCTGCCACATGACCCACAGCTGGAGCGAGAGGAGGAACTGTGGGAACATCTTGATCGGTACCTGGGGGAAGGAGAGATACAGCTGAGCCCTCCCTTTGTCCAGCATCACGAGGCGCCAAAGTAGAAAAAGTTCTCCATCGTCCCTATGGTACCCAGCATCCCACTCAGACAGGACCAAGATTGCCCAGGCAGCAACAACACTACAGAAATGTTGCTCCATTTGGCTCCCAGTGCCACAGAGACAAGGCAGCAGGCTCAGAAGAGGCACAGCTTCTGAAGAGCAAGAAATAGTCATGGGGGAAGTGTGAAGCACAGGGCTGTGCCTGGGAGGGCTCAGAAGGTGCTGGGACTTCTGTGCTGAGCCCCGCACAGAACAGTATATCCACATCACGCTCAACAGCTGTGTGAACAGAGACTGCAAGAGCTTCTCCAGCAGGGCCAGGCAAAGCTTAAGGACAGCAGGACCAAAACACCTCTGGGATTAAGCTGTGCTGCCTCCAGCCAGGAGCACAGTCCCTCTCCAGACATGCTGGCCATATGTGGTCCCTGCCATGGGCAAATCCAGGCCTGGCAGGGCATGCTGCCTGGCTCTGCCACATATTCTCCTGGAGGACAAGTCAGGGTGGCACAGTACATGGGGACATTTTCCAGCACAAGGCCAGCTGATTTGCTGGAAAGCCAAGCCAGACGTGTTGACAATCCCCAAGCTGCACATCCATGGAATATGGCACTTTTATAATACCTGCCCTTTCCAGCTCCAGCCTCTGCCTTTACTGGCCATCAATGAAGGGGTCTGTGCTGGACAGGCCCCTCATGCCCAGGGACGTCTCCAGAACCAGCTGAACATCAAGAGAACGACAGAAATAGAAACCCTTCACCAGCTCTAGTGCCTCATAGCCCGGCTGGGACAGGCTGCACATTTCTCAGATGCACAAAGACTCCAAAAGAAATGCATTCCCACAGAGACCACCATGTCCCACTTTCCTTCACAGTCACCCGCATAAGAAGAACAGGGAGCCCCCAAGGCAGCCAAGCCAGATAGGTTTTTCCCTGCTTGCCTCCAGCAGCTCTCTGGAGAGCTCCACTGTGGCTCTTCTCATTTCTACACCAAGGGTTGCAGCAGCCCCACAGCACAAATATGAATACCTGCTATTATACTCCAGAAAAAGCATCCAAAAGCAAAGATACAGCCAAGGGCTTGTAACATGGAGTGGGTGTTCCAGAAGGAGTAAGGAAAGCTGGCTCAGTGGTGGCTTTGCAAGCACATGGGCCCAGATGTGGGCTTCAGCCAGAAATGGATGGGCAGGGTGCTGCTGCAGCTCCTGCACCCTCTGTGAGTCAAATATCTTTTCAGAAGGGCCACAAGGACAAAAATATCAAATCCAGTTGTCTAGCAGGATGATAAAGATGCATCTGGGCGTTTGCAAAAGATCAGCCACTGGACAACTGCCCCAAGAGCAAGCAAGCAAGAGTCCCCTGCTTACCTTCGCCACCGCTTGGGGGGTGGGGATAGCGATCGTGACCGGGATCGGGAGGACGAGGATGAAGATGAAGATGAGGACTCGCTAGCTCCATCCGAACTGGAGCTGAAAGAACGGCTGGCACGGCTCCGGCCAGCCCTCCAGCTGTCGGTAGAGGGGCTGGGTGAGTCCTGGGGTCTCCGGTAGCAGCGCAGGGACCTCTTGGCAGCAGCATGGCTGGCCTGGGCACTGGGAATCCGCACCTCCTGGTCCCGGCAGGGGGATGCAGCTGGAGACAGGAGCACTGAGGTGGGGGGACTGCTGCACTCAGTGGTGGCCTTGTTGGGGATGGTAGTCCGATAATCCAAGGGAGCTAGGCAGGCCATCCCCAGGGGCTCCTGGGTGTGCCCCATGCTGGTGTTAGGGGCTGGTGGGGCGGGCTCAGGTTGGTCCAGCGTCCGTTTGGTTAAGGAGGAGATGGGTTTGATAGTGATGTCCCGGTGGTGTTTGACATTCCAGCGGGAGCCACCTTCGGTAGGGGGCTGTGTGCCAGGGATATTGCTGCTCTCAGGCCGTGGGGTACCCAGGATGCAGTAGTCATGGTCTCCCGAGCAGACATGGCTGGGAGCTGTGCCAGCAGGGGCTGGCACCATGCTCTTCACCTGGATCTTGTTTGGGGGAAGTGGCTTGGCTTTCATCAGCTTGGTCGTCTTCTGGGGCCCTTCTTGGGGCATAGACCCAGGTGACTTGGTCTTGGCCAGCAGTGAGACAGCAGGCAAAGGCTTCCAGAGCTGATGAGGAGGTGTCGCTGGGGGCGTGAGTCCTGGGAGAGCACCAGAATGCTTACAAGAGCAGCCCTTTGCTGCAACCCACCCAGCTGGGGCTCCCTCATGTCCTGGCCCCCCTCACTCCCCAAGGTGTCCCCCCAGACACATAACAGCCCTGCCACGACATGGCAGACTACGCTCCCTTGCCCCAAGTATTTGTTACCTGCCACATTGGCCAGCTCAGAGGCCTGCAGGCCTGAGTTCCTGTCCTGCTGGGTTGGTGCATCCTGCTGGGTCTCAGGCCTGAGAATGGGAAAGAAGCTTTGTCAAACACAGCAGGCAAAGCCCAGCCTTATTCCCCACACCTGGGGAACCCACTCTATCTGCCCCACTGGCCAGTTCACAAGGACAGAGGATCCAAAAGAGCTGCAAGGATAAAATTTGCACAGCCTGGACATACCCATCACTGCTTCTCCCAATTTTTCCCCCTCAGTGCCAGCTCTGTCCCAGTCCAGTGACAAGCTCACCCCCTCCTGAGCCAATGGACACAGCCCCAGCACACTTCCAAACCCTGCCTGGACTGAAAGCTGCCCTGTGCCCTTGCTCTGCTGGGCTCCAGGCTGTGCACCAACTGCCAAGGTTTTGATACTCACCCAGAGCTCCCCATCAGCTGCCTTTCCTCAGGGGGCTGTACAGGAGTTTCCTCCTTCTTGGCTGAAAAGAGAACAAGCAGGTGAGAGTGGCAACAAGTGGGGCTGAAGGACAGGGTCCACAAAGCACCCCAGAAACAGCTTGGAAGAGGTTTCACAGGACCTGAAACCCAGTTCCCTGAAAATAGGTGCACATCTTTTCTTCCTTCACAGACTCTTCACTATCCCCTTGGCTGCCATGGGGACCCCTAGGTGTTTCCACAGGCCAAGGAGATGGAGGCAGAGACAAGCCCAGGACAAAACACCTGGGCAGGGTAACACGAGCCCACAGGCAGCAGCATCACAGCCCTCCCACTACCATCCTGACACAGGGAACATGGACAGCTCAGGGAGGCCAGCATGACATGGAGGGAGCCCTGCAGGGGATGGCATGCCAGATCCGCACCTTCAGACTTCTCAAACTGCTCCAGCAGGCTGGACAGGTCGGTGGCTTCAATCCCTAGGCCAGGGAGAAAGCACAGCAAGTCAGATCAGCTAGAATTCTCCCAGCACCACAGTGATGCACCCCGACTCCATTCTCCCCCTGCATCAGCCTCCCCGGACGGTGGGGCAAACACTGGGGAGGAAAAGCAGGAACAGAGCCTGCAGCAGCTCTGTGTCTCCCACAGCAAGGACAGGAGCACCCAGCTCTGCAGTTCCAGAAGGGAGTAGTTTCAGGACAGACAGCCCAGACCATCCATCGTAGGCAACATACTAGCAGAGTACTGGGAAGAGACTGCAAGCCTGTGGGTATAGCTTTGCCACCCTTGCCCCCAGAAGTGCCAGGAACCGGTCCTGCTACCCAGGTTGCCGGCAGCACTGCAGCCTTGCTGGCTGCTGACACTCAACCCAGCATCCTGCAGCCCTCCCACTCACCAATCTCGCTGATGAAGGCTTGCACAATGTCCTTGCTGCTGTCGCTGGGCTGGGCTGGGCTGAGGAGCGGCTGGTGCCTCCATGGCCGCACAGTGAGTGCCTTGGTGGGAAGACTGCTCTCTCGACCTGCTTTCAGTGGTGGTGCCACAGCCTGGGAGGTGGATTTTTGGCCAGGCAACTCCTGCTCAGCAGCTGCCTTGGGCTCCAACAGGGTTTTCTCCACTGCCTCCTTGCCAGGCCCTACAGCCTTCTCCATGGCATGGGTGCCAGGGGACTCCCCAACAGGGGCAGGAGACACCTCAGCTGGGCAGCAGATGGCAGCTGGGGGGGCCTTTGGGAGCTGGTTAGGAGTTGCAGCTTGGGGCTCCTCCAGAGGCTGGCTGGGGACAGCCTTGGGGACTGGCACTGCAGGAGGGACCCTGCTGGGCTGGGCAGTGGCAGCTGAGGGGGCTGGCAGGGGCTGGGCTGGGGCTGGAACCAGAGGGGCCTTGGGGAGAGAGTTCTCTCCTGCCAGCCGTGCCTGCCTCCTGGGGTCTGACACCCTGCCAGTCGCTGGCCTGGCCGGGCCACCTGCAGCCCCCACCTCGCTGGTCAGGGCAGCAGGCGGCTGGGCGAGGAAGGCTGGTGGCTCTGGGCAGCTGAGCACAGGGGTAGCAGGAGGCTGCCCATGCAGAAGGGCTGTGCCAGGGTGGCTGCCAGCTGGGAAGGCAGTGGTGGCCTGCACTGCTGCTCCGGGGTCCCTGTACGCAAGGGAAGGCACCAGAGGCGGCATGGGGATTCCTGGCCAGTAGGATGGTGGTGCCCACCCAACTGGGGCATAGGGACCACCTGGGCCAAATGGAGGCGGGGGTGGCACAGGTGGAGGGGGCCAGGCCATGGCTGGAGGCGGGAGGCCAGGCACCACATGAAAAGTACTGGAGGAGCTGGCACGGGGTGGTGGGGGCAAACCACAGCAGCTCATGGGCTGCGGGCCAAAGCAGGGCCAGGAAGGCACTGATGGGTAAAGGGCATAAGCACCGGCAGAGGCTGGTGGCATCCCAGTGGGGGCCACCCCAGCAGCTGGGGGCACGTTTGGTGTGACAAAAGGCATTGGTGTTGATGGGGGTGGTGGAGCCGTGGCAAGTGCTGGGGCTGAAGTCAGAGCAGTGGGAGCTTTGCTGGCAGGAGGAGGGACAGCAGCAGGGCTGGTGGGTTTGTCTGGTCCCTTCTGAGCACCGTCTGCCTCAGTGGCGGAGCGCACAGGTGACACCAGGCAGGGGATCTCTGCCAGCTCTGTCGGAGGCTCAGGGACACTGGGCCACTTGCTGGCCACTTGCTTCTTGCCTCCCTGGCTGCCATCTGTGCTGGGCTGACGGTGCAGCATGCGGATACGGTACTCACGCAGGCTCAGGGCCTTGGGTTTGGCTTCCTTAGGCAGGCCCTCACTCAGCTCTGCTGCTGGCAGGCTCTGGGCAGGCTCCAGCCCAACGCCTTGCTCTGGGAACTGAGAGGCAGCCTGTGAGACCCCACTGCTCTGTTCTGCAGATGGCTGCGCATCTCCCGGGCCCTCAGCCTGGTTTGTCAGGCTGGGACATGCAGCTGGTGGCTGCCCCTCCATGCTTGGTGCAGTCTTCTCCAGGGGCACCAGAGTCTTGTTCTTCTCCAGGGCTACATTCACGGTTTCTGGTGCCGGCTCCTTCTGCAGCTCCTGTTTCACTTTCTTGGGCAGAAAGGCCCCGGCTGTGCTCCGAGGCCTGCCCCGGGGCTGTGGTGCCCGCTCAGTATGCAGCTCCATCTGCCCCTCCTTCCGGGCTCGTTCCAGCTGCTGTGCCAGGAAGTCTGAGACCTGAACAGAGGGGCACTCTGCCCGCTGCCGGCTGATGGCTGGCTGGACATGGGGCTGTCCAGGGCCAGCAGAACGGAGACGGTGGGCTACATAGTCCCTGCCAGGCCTGGCCTGCTTGCTTTGGTCCTCCTCTGCTTTCTTTTTCCGACTCTTCCTTGCCCTCTCACGGCCCCGCCCCTTCTCAGAGCATTCACGTTTTCCATCTGCTGGGGCCTCTGTGCTGTGCCAGGAGCTGTTCTTAGGACCTGAGGCTCCAGGTGCCGCTGACTCCAGTGGGGAGGTGGCCTCTGGGATGGTGCATGAAGGCTCCTTCCCAGGCAGTTTTTCCTCCTCCTCTTCCACCCCATTTTCATGGGTTGGAGCTCCTGGCAGCTCCCCTCGATCTTCTGGGATTGACTCCCTGGTACTCTCCTCTCCTCTCAGGAGCTGGGGTTCCAGGTCAGGGGACCTGGGAGTCAAGGGCTGCAGGACCACAGGGATCTCCACACTCTCTCCTTCTCCAGGCACAATTTCCAGCAAGACAGGACTGCTCAGAAGTTCCTTGGCCACAGGCTCAGCGTCAGGGTCCAGGCACACAGTAAAGGTGGGCAGGCAGTAGGGGTGCATGGACTTCACTAGCTCACTCAGGGATACGTCACCTGTGTTGATGATGCAGGGGTCTTCATGCTCCTCCAGTGCTGCCCCAGCCTCACTCACACAGAAATCCACAGCCTCCGTGCTGCTGTCTAGCTCCAGGCTCAAGGCAGCCTCCTCCTCTTCTTCCTCTCCATCACTGCGCTGCGGCAGGGGCTGCTCTCGGGCTCGGTGCCAGCCCACCTTCCACTCCACCCTCGGGGTGCTGCAGACTTGCTTCTTTGGCAGCATTGGGTCCTCAAGGCCACGAGCAGCACGGTCCCAGGCCACATCTGTGTCAGTCTGGGAAGAGGAACCACAGCAAACATCAGTTCCTGGGCCCTTAGCAGCATTCCCCCAGGACAGCCAGCTGGGTCTGCTGCAGCTCTACAGCAAAGCCCCACGGCAGACAAAAAGCTGGAACGCATTTGACCTGCCCAGTAAAACGCAACAGAGCTGGAAATCCGATGCTCCTATGGGAGCATCCCCAGTCCCTGGCGCCCACCACCTGAGGCAGACCCTGCTCCCACTGCCACTGGTGCCTTGCAAAAGCATCGCTTCTGGGAAAGGACACCTGCCAGGAAGGAAGAAGACTGGGGCTGGGGGCTGCAGCAGGGCTGCTTCACTTTCCCCTGCTCAGCTGCTCACCTTTCCAATCACAGAGATACTGCTGCTACTGCTGAGAGGCCTGAGAGCCTTAGGCTGTTCCAGAGTAGGGCTCTCACACTCCAGCAATGGGCGGGATAAGGTGAGAAACTTCTGAAACTGGAAAGATGGACAGACGATGAGACAGTGGCAGGTCTATGCTGCTGGAAAGAACTGGCCACCCCTGGCCCCACAGTGTCCACGTGCTTCACCCCACAAATCCCAAGAGCAAACAGCCCTGTTTCACCCACACTGCATGCAGCTCCTACTGGGGACATGCTACTCCCCAAAGCCTCTGGCACATCTCTGGCTCCATATAAAGACCCAAGGCAAAAGCATGGCCCTTCAGAGCACTTCTCTCACATTGGAACCATCATGAGAGTACATCTCAGGGTACTGGGAACCAGAGTCCTACTACTTCAGGGCACCCTCATGCTAGAACCTAGCAGAGCCCTGCATGAGCATCTTCCCATGGGCTCTGGGGTCAGGCTGCATCTGCCCCCCAACTTACTGAGGGATTCTCCCGCTCACGAGGTGAGGTCAGCAGCTCTGCATCCATGATGGTGTCAAAGGGGGACAGAGTCTCATCATCTGTGCTGTCGAGGATCTCTGTGATGGCATTCAGCAGGGACAGCTCATTCTGTGCATCCAGGCAGACCTTGCTCTGCTGCAGGGGTAGGGACGGTCTCAGAGGGCGATGGGATACAGCCATAAGATCTGGACATGGAGAACACTGCCACCACCCCCACCCATGCCTAGGCCAGCCCAGACGCCACATCCCACGTCTGTGTGTGAGCTCCCACCTCGTTCAGAGAAAGATCCTCAATGATGGAGATCACAGAGGAGTCGAGATAGTTCTGCACTGTCCCCAGGATCTCTTCAGCTTCTAAGATGGTTTCTGCATCCAATGATGTTAAGTTCAGGTCATCCTCCTCGAGGGAGAAGCACTGTCGAGGAGCATGGGGAGCCAGGTAAACACTTTGCACAGACCCACTATCAGCACTGATTTCCTCACAGCACACATGGGCTCCTGACAGCCTGTGCTGCAAACAGTGGCTGGGCATCCCCAGCACCCTGAAAATGCAGGGGAAGCAGGTGGGACACAGCTGCAGCTCGGAAGGTGGCACAGGGGACCTTCCCCCTTGCTTCCAGGAGAATCCACTGCACAAAGCCCTGCGCTGCTTTCAGCTCAAGACCTTTCCAATTACCCAAAATGCCTCCACACCGAAAATTTCTGCCTGATGCACTCTGCAGCTGCATGACTGGGAAAGATGAATGGATAGAATACCAGGCTCTACCCAACACCACACACTGGCTGTGCAGGACAGGGAGGGGACAGGCTAGCTCCCGCCACCTCATGGACTGTCACGCGCTCCTTCAATTCCAGCTGTCAGCGCTTCAGATAAGCCCAAAACCATTACGAAATTCATAACAAAAGTGCAGGAGTCAGCAAGAGGGGTGCAGCCAACTGCCACTGCCAGCACCCTACACCAATACCTCTGCTGCAGGCTACACGAGGACATGGTCTGTGCTTGCAATCCAGGACCAAACCAGCTTTGTTACTCTTCCTCCTTCAAATTCCCAACCCCACATCCTTTCCAGTTCCCTAGCCACCTCCAGGAATGCTTGAGTAACTTCAAAAAAGAATTTGCACTGCACTCCAGGGTGCCACACTGCAGTGCACCACACCATGCTGCAGGAGGGGCAGGAAAAGCCAGATGCTGGGCAGGGCAGGGGCTGCAGCCCTCAGCTGAACAGAGCCACAGGACATACAGAGCAGAGCAGCAGCACAGGCACGTCACAGGCACGAGACAGGATGCGAATTCCTGTTTGTAGATGGGCTTAGGCAGAGAGATAATGGAAGCCGGGAAGATAAGGGCACCAAGGACAGAGCCCTGGGAGAGTACACCTCCCTCCGAAAGCTAGCTGGGAGAAGGCTGCAGCCCATCTTCCTGCCCTTGGAGCAGCACCAGCACCATGAGAATATGGCTGAACCTTGAGGGATGCACATCTGATGCAGTTCGCCTGTGTTTCATGTAGGTACCACAGCTTGCATGAGCCTGTGCCCATGCAGAACAAAATGTAGCTTGTCCCTAGAGAGAACCTGATAATACTTTGAAATCCTCTTCTAGCAAGCAGTAAACTGCACCAGAGAGACAGCAGGCATGTCACCAAATAGGTGTTTCTAAAATACGACAGCACCAAAGCCACATGCCCAAACCCCTGGTCCCTGGGACTCTTCATAGATTTGCTCCAATAGGACAAAGAGGCACCGCTGGCCACAGCACAGCCATGAGCCCTGTGCAACCCCAGAAGACAGGCATCCCAAGACCAGGCTGGGAATCAAAGCTAGGACACCCACAGCAATGCCTTGAAGTTACCCATCCCAAATTTCCGCAGTTTGTGACATGACAGCCCTAAACACCAGGAGTCTACAGTGGTTTAGGGCTCAGCAGGCAGCTTGCCAGCCCAGCCCAGCCTCTCACAGGGCCCTCTGCCTGGAAGGGGAGCCCACCGGTGACACCAGGACACCACTCCACCCTCCACCCCCACCATACAGATGAGGCTATGGAGCACTTTTAGAGCAGTTTTCCTGCTCAGCATCTCCAGTCCCCTCCCTCACCAGCGCTGGCTGCTGGTCAGAGCGAGGCATAGAGCCTGCTGGCAGCCCTCTAGGCGCAGCCTGGCTGCGATTCCGGGCCAATCCTCAAGCAGATACTGGGAGGACATCCAGGCTCACACGCCCAGCGCCGGCGTGCAACCCTGAGTCAGCGGAGACCGGCAGGCAGAAGCACCCGGGCCACCGAAGGAGCCAACAGGATGGAGCATCAGCAGCCCAGGGACGAGGGGACCATCTGACCCCTGCCTACAGATGGCAAAGGGACCCGGAGGACACCCCGGGGCTGCACAGCCCTGCCCGTCTGGCCACAGGGCTAGCTCTCCCCAAAGAAAACATATAATAAGAGGTTTCCAGCTGTGATCAGCGCTGGACATTAGGAGGGAGGGAAGTAAAGCCCTCCCATTCAAATGGCCTCTTCCTGTGGCTCCTGCCCGCAGCACGGGAGGGAGGGCGGGCAATCCATGCTTTCCTCGACTCCCTTGACTCAGCGCGTTGCAACAAGGAGTCTCACAGCCGTGAGTCACCGGCCTGGGCTGCGTTCCCCCAGGACTCCCTTTGATCCACCTGGGGACGGGCACCTCCTGCAGCCCTCACCGCTTGAGCATCTCTAAGGCGTCGGGGCGGGGGTAGAAACCAGCCCAGCCTGCTCCAGCGTCCCTGACCGCTCTCCTCCCTGACAGAGACCCCTGTCACTCCTAGCCCGGAGGAGAGGGGGGAACCCCCCGTGCCTTCCTTCACAGCTCCCTGTGTTTGCTTTACAGCAGCGCTGCAGGGAAGAGGGTCACGGGAATGTTCAAGGACAGGCTTCGGCTCTGGCCACGCTATGCCCAAACAACCAGCACTGCCGGGGAGAAGGGAGGATGGACACAGCGCCAAAGTGGGCTTGGGACACGCGGGGTACTGGGACTGGAGCTAACTGCTTGCAATGGACACAGTCTAAGCGCGGCCACCAGCTCTTCGGCACCCACCCGGCGCAGGGTACGCTGCGCTCGCTGCTGATCCCCGGAAGGGACAACGGAGGCCCCCGCAGGCCGCTGGTGACACGTGTGCCCGGCGTGCTGCGGCTACGCCCCGAGCACAGGGCGGCCATGGTCCCCGGCTGGCTGCCAAGGCGGCTCTCACAGCGCCGGAGCTGGCGGCAAGGGCGCGGGGTGAGCCCGGGAAGCCGAGGGGGCGCCGCCCGGCCAGCGCGGCACAGCCGGAGGATGCTCCGTGGATTCCTCTGCTGCTTTCGGAAAACACCAGGCGGGAACACACCTCCGTTCTCCCATACGCAGCCCACTCTGCTCGCGTCGGGGAGGGGCGAGACGGGGTTGGCGTCCTCCAGCCCGGGGTCGGGATGGGGGTGTGTGTGTGTGTGTGTGTGTGTCTGCCCCGCAGCCCCTCGACCACGTAGGAGGACCCTGGCGGAGGCAGAAGCCTAGTGCTTGCCCCCAAAAATCCCGACAAACGCACAACGCAGGTGCCCCATGTCCCCTCCTGAGATGCTGCATCCCCGCACTCCCCGTCTAGACAGCGGCGCACTCCTACCCAGCCCAGCCCCGGCAAGGGCCCACCGGTGCCGATGACAGCGGCAGCGCCGCGCCCCACACCTGCCCCGCGCGGGAGCCTCTTGCTACGGGATAAAACCCCGCTTCCCGTGGATAAGCTCTCGGTACGCCTCAGAGAAACATCCCCGGCCCGCGCCACCTTCTGCACCCAGAACTCCTGCCACCGAAACCGGCGGGTGTCGGTGTCCCAAACCGCGCCAGACCCAGCTCCCCGCGGCCGCAGGTGGCAAAGAGCGGCGCCGGGATGGAGGGACTGCGGGGGAATGACGTGAGCGGCATCCCCCTGTCCCCCACTACCCAAGGCCGGGGTGTCACCTCCCGCAGAGGACACGGTGCCGCCGGGTCCCGTGGCCGTGGTGCGGCCCCCCAGCCCCGTAATCTCCCCGCGCCGACACCCCACCCCGGTG
>WAAG01080349.1:38149-64102 GCA_013390105.1 Tichodroma muraria
GCCCGCCGCGCCGGAGCCCGCGGCGCGCCGCCCATGCGAGACCCCCGCGGCCCGGGCAGCGCGCAGCGACCCCCGGCCGGGCCAGGCATGTGAAGATGTCAGTGGGCTGTGCATGCCCTGGTGAGTGGCGCGGCGGCGGGGCGCGGGGCGGGGGCTGCCCCTGGGGCTGGGGTCCCCGCGGCATCGAGGCTGGGTGCGGAGCTGGGGGCCACTTACGGGGTGGGGGCCCCAGTGGTGTCGGGGTCTGCCTGTGGGGCTGGAGTCCCACGGTGTTGGTCTTGGGGTCCGGCTGTGGGGCTGGGCCCCCTAAGAATGGGCTCTGGGGTCTGGTTGTGGGGCTGGGTTTCTCACTGCATTGATGTTGCTGTCGTGCTTTGGGGCTGGGATCTCCAGGACTGGGGTCTCTATGGCATTGTTGCTTGGTGTCTCCATGGCATTGGTGCTTGGTGTCTCCGTGGCATTAATGCTGGGGTCTCTAAGGCGTTGATGCTGGAGTCCAGCTATTGGGATGGGTTCTACATGGTATTGATCCCTGGGACTGTATGGCATCGGTGCTGGGATCTAGCTGTGGGGCTGAGGTCTTCATGGCATTGGTGCTGGGGTCTCCATGGCATTGGTGCTAGTGTCTGGCATTGGTGCTGGGGTCTCCGTGGTTTTGGTGCTGGAATTTGGTTATGAGGCTGGCTTCCTGGGGCATGGCTGCTGGGAGCTGACTACAATACAAGGGACTTTTCAGTGTAGGTGCTGAGGTTTGGCCATGGTGCTGGTGGTGGGGATAAGCAATGGGTATCAGCAGGGTGTGGGAAGTGGAGTCCTAGTCACTATGGTGTGGCTATTGAGTCCAGCCATGGGGATGGGGTCCCAATGGTATGGGCTGTTGGAATCCAGCTGAAGGGCTGGAGTCCCTAGAGCATGGATGCTCAGGTCTGACTGTGGGATTGGAACCCCGTGGCATGGGTGCTGGCGTCTGGTTGTGAGGCTGGGACCCTGTGGCAAGGGTGCTGGGATGTGGTTGTGAGGCTAGGACCCTATGGCATGGGTGCTGAGGGCATGGATGCTGAGATCTGTTGGACTAGGAGATCTGGGATCCAAGAGCACATGGATGCTGGTACCAGCCTGGAACTGGGACCCCACAGGCAAGAG
This sequence comes from Tichodroma muraria, assembly GCA_013390105.1. NCBI lineage: Eukaryota > Metazoa > Chordata > Aves > Passeriformes > Sittidae > Tichodroma > Tichodroma muraria. The sequence continues at coordinate 39,293 of WAAG01080349.1, forward strand.
TGCTGCAGGGGTATTGGGCAGGCAAGCAGGTGGCGCAGTGAAGAGTGACCCCAAAGTGCCCCTGTGGCCAGGGCAGTAGGTGTGTGGGGTGCCACAGCTCCCCGTGTAGGTGTGAGGCAGTGCCCCTACAGAGGCTTGGTAATGCCACTGATGGACATGGATGCTATATGGCCCCCCACCATGGCCATTGTGGGGTGTCTGCTGGAGATCTTCCTAATTCGGGAGCCTGCGGGAGAGCAAGGGTGCAGGACTACATAGGAAGTGTGATGAGTTGGTGAGGTCCCAGCACCTGGGAGGGTGCTGCCACAGGGATACTCATCTGCATGCCTGGGCCTGGGGGCAGGTTTGGGGCAGCTGGCCTGCTGCTGCGTGCAGAACGTTGCTGTGCCAGGAACAAGGCAGGGCAGGGGTCTCGGAGGGCTGCTGGGACCTTGTCCAGCACCAGGTCCCCGTGGCGCTAGCCAGCATACAGGGAACCAAGTTTGGGGGGCCCTGGGGAGGGGGTTATGCCATTTCCCTGGGCATCTGGCACATGGGGTTCCTGTGCGGGGACAGCAGGGACGCTCCTCAGTCCAGCTCCCGTGGTAGCATCCCTGTAGTCCCGAGAGAGCCTCCTGCCAGGCCAGAACCCCATGCTGCGGGGCTGCTGGAGGCAGTGGGGCGCTGTGACAGCAGACGGTCCCCGTGCCTCCCCTGGAGCCGCCTCTGCCGAGGGGTTTTGCAGCTGGATAATCGGGGTGGGGAAGGGGTGCCCCTGCGAGGCGGCCCCCCGCCCCTGCGCTGCCTGCGCCTCGCCGCCGTGTTTCTATGAAGGCAGGCGGCCCCTTCCCCCATCCTCCTCCTCCTCCTCCTNCTTCCCTCCCACCTACAACCTCCACAGTGCCATGTGCTCCCCGTGCCCCGGGGCTGGGAGACCGGCAAGGTCCCAAAAAGCACAAGCCTTAAGCAGGCTCCTCCATGCGAAACAGCCGTGGCGTCCTCTGCTCGTCCCCACAGCCTCCCAGGTGGAAACCCCAACAAGCCGCCTGAGACACCCGGGCCGCTCATCGGCCGCCCCGGGCGTGGGTCCCTGAGCACTCTACTCGGGTCTCTCTCGGGCCCTGGGGAGAGCAGCCCCGGCCGGGGGGGCGGGATGGAAGCCTCAGCCCTGCGCCGGCCCCGGGAGCCCCCGCAGCCCTGAGAACCCTCACCCACCCACGGGGGTCCGGGGAGAGCGCTACCCCTGCTCCGACGGCTGCAAACCCCAGGGGGCAGCGCCGAGAGCCCCCTCGGAGCGCACGGGGGGACGCCTCGTCCTTCGCTTCATGTCCTCCCTCGCGGGCCCCTCCCTCACTGTNCTGGAAGCTGCCAGAGCGCTGCTTCCTCAAGCAGAAAGTCACGTGAACCTCCCTGCGAGCCAGGCCGAGCAACCACAGCACCCGCCCCGCAGGCACCCCGCACCGGGGGCACGGCACCCCTCCCGACACCCCCAGCCTTGGCCGGGGTCCCGCTTCGGTGGGGCGAAGGCCGTGGGACGGCCAACTGTGGGGCCCCGTCGTGTTCCACAGGAGCTGGCCCCACGCCACTGGGAATGTCATCGGCATGTTAGTGGGTGCAAAGAGGGGGGTCCTCCCTCTCTGCGGTGATGGGGAACCGTAGGGTCACCCCTCACCTGGGAGTATCCCTGCGGATGGCTTCATGTGTCGTATCCCCCCCCCACCGCCCCTGCCCGCTGCCCCAGGGNTATCGGAATATAGAAAAAACAAGCTCTGCCGCTGGCCTCCCGCCAGCCAGAAACATTTAATGAGCCGCTCTGCCCAGGCTGCTCTTCAGGGCTGCATTAACTTGGAGGAGTTTCCTGCTTGGGAGCTGCTGCCGGGGGGGTTTTGGCTGCCCCCCTTCCAAGTTGTGCCCTCCCAGAGGGATGATGTACTCCTTAGCATCCCTGGGGGTGCATCCTGCCCCACTGCAGCTCCTCTTCTACCCCTCCAGAAGTGTTTCCCTGCTCATTTCTTCCCTTCTGCAACAGCTTTGGAGCTGGGAGGTTGCTTAGCAGGGAACCTGATGCACTCTTGTGCCCGAGGATGGTGGGGAGCTGCTTGGGCCAGTGGAGGGCTGAGGGGAACTTTGCCCCCCACCTCGGATATGAAGGGGTGAGCAACAAGAGCATAATGGGCTCAGAGTGGAGCTGGGAGAGGCTGGGGCAGCAGCTCTCTGGTGCTGGTGCTGGTGGTGCTGTGCCCGGGGCTGCTTGGAGCAGGGCCGGCAGACAGGTCTTGGCATCCAGACCCCAGCGGGGCCCTGACCCCTGAGGGCACCTCTTACTCTCCCAGCATGCTCTGCACTTTCTTTCTTAATTATTTTTATTATTATCATTGTTTTTCCCCCTGTAGTGATGGTGTCAGTGCAGAGGGGGAGGAGGGGAGCGAAGCGGAGTGGAGTTGTTCTCCTTCCCTGCAGGGCTGGCTCCAGCTTCATGGCAGGGAAGCAACTTTCCCAAGGTCAGCACCTTCCCTGGGACACCTTGCAGAGAACCAGCCTGTGCACCCCTCTGGCAGGAGGGAGAGCTTCCCGAGCCACATGCTTCAGTTCCCGGGATGGACATGTCCAGCCAGGGCACGGCCCATTGCCGTATCCCTCCCTTCTGCCGAGCTGGCGCCATGCATCCCCCACCGTCACGAGGCCGAGCTGTGCCACATGCCTTCTGCGACAGATGCGCTGGGAAAGGGATGGCAGTGACGGGCTGAGTGCCGCGGCGGGGGGGCCAGGCGGCCCTGACCTGTGTGGGCTCTGGCTCCCAAACACCCCCAGGGGTGCCTGGCACCTTGGGGTGCCCCTGGGCCTGTTGCGGAGGAGGGGAACAGTAGCATCGAGAACCTCATGGTGCATATGTGTGTGCTCTAGACCTGGCTTTCTTCATGTTACCAGTGATGTCTGGATTAAACATGTTACTTGCCCTGTCCCCCTCAGCAGCGAAGGGCCTGACACTAGATACCATGTGTACTGCGTTGCGAGCCCACTTCTGGCACGCTGTGGCAAAAGTCAGAATGGGTTTGTGGCTGTCGAGTGTTCAGCAAGGGGATTCCTCAGGGGTCCTGTTGTTGGTGTGAGGCACCATCACAGTGCTCCTTGGGGCCAGTGTGAGCTCACCCAGGATTTACCTGGTGAATCCTGGATGGGTTAGTGCCACACCAGTGCCAGCAGGTTCAGCACTGTGTATTTGCACTGGGCCCCAAGTTTATTCCGGGAACGTTGTTACCTGCTCAACACAAACTGTTGTGAAAACTGCTCCCTGGGGAGTGAGGGGGTGCTCCTGGGGGATGGGACCTCCGGGACAGGGAGTTACCCTTGTGACCCGGGAGGGCTTGTGGCCAGGAATGCACTGACCAGGTGGCTGTGCGCCCCCAGGCTGGGCAGGAGCTGAAGCAGCTTAAATGTCCTCTGTCCATCCCTTTCTTGTCAGATCGAGGGATTTCATGCCACCCTCTCCTCCCCCACTCTGCTCTGTGATTCTCCTGCCATATCCATGTTGCTAGAACTCGGGAGGCATGGGTCTGCGTGGTGTGCCAGGAGCATGCTGGGACACTCGGGAGCATGGTGCCCATGCACAACTGGTCAGTGTGTCCTGGTGCACCAGCTGCACTGTGGGCAAGAGCCCCCAGTTCTGTGCAGGGTGACACCGGGCCCTCAGGCTGCCGTTGTGCATGGTGTGGGTGCACCCCTGGGCCTGGGGAGCAGTGGGTGTGGGGACAGCTCCCCGGGTGCTGGGGTGCAGGCAGGATGGGGCCGGGTGACCGTTATCGGCTGCCCGCAGGCTGCAGCTGTGGTTTCCTGCTGGTGCCGGGGGGAGGGTGTGGGGGAGCAGGCAGGGCTTCCAGGGGGCTGCTGGGCCCCACCTGGAGCTGGGATAGTGGCAACAGTCTGCCCCTCTCCCAGTGTCTCTGTTGGGCAGGGTTGGGGTGGCTGCAGCAGAGGTGATGCTGGCAGGTTTTTGGGAGGTTCACTACTGCGAGCTCATGGGGGTGTTGGGAGAGTGGGCTGTGCACCAGTGTTGGATGTCCCTTTTGAGCAGGGGTGCTGGTGAGGCTCGGGAGTCCCCAAAGCTGTCAGACCAGCTTCCCAGTGCAGCTCACCCCCTTCTCTCCTGGGCTGGTCATGGATCGGGATGAACGTTAAACCCGAGGTGTAATCTCTGCTGTGGCAGGCGCTGGCCCCTGTCCAGCCCTGACCCGCCCTGCCCTCAGGGCGACTGATAACACCCTGCCTGCACCCCTCTCCTGCTGCTTCCTTTGGGGGGCCCTGTGGGATGAACCTCCTGCCCCCCTTTTGCGGGGTCTCTCTCTGCGTGGGCTTTGTAGAACCCACAGTCAGGTAGCAGAGGTTACTCTGCACCAAGGTGACGGTGCCTGTGCCCCAGGATGGCCCCATGGTTGAGAGGGTGGCAGGCAGGGCCCCTGCTTTCGGCAGGAGCAGCAGCCTCAGGCCCTCTACTACACACCAAGGGATAGGTGTTGTGTCTGCAGCCAGGTTTCTGCAGTACATCCCAGGTGGCTGGACATAGTGTTTGCAGCCCAAGCCAGACTGGGACATTGGTGGTGTTGGGATGCTGGACCATTTCCCAGCAGCCAGTTGCACCAACCTCTGCTCTGCTACGTGCACTCTCCTCCAGCCAGGGTCTTGTACAGCCTCGGGGTTTCCCTTCCAGGGCAGGGGTTGCCCCTGCCTGCTGTGAGTAGCTGCAGGGTGGTGGGTGCCAGCTTCTGCCCACACCAGCTCCTGCCTCCCCACTGGGAGCCCATGGCAGCTCGTGGCGTTGCAGGCACGCAACTCTGCTGGGCATGGGACAGGTCCAGGCACCCCGACCTGCCTGCTCCAACTGGCCCGGGGTGAGCCCAGGGCAGCTGCGGGCAGGGGCAGGCAGGAGCACAGGAGTAGGAGCTCTCTCCCTGCCGGGGATGGCAACGCAGAGCTGCTGGAGGAGCCTGATGTGGTGCCGCATTGCATGGAGTTGGGAATGGAGGTGCTGCCTGGGTATGGGAAGTGCCAGGCTGCCAAAAGTCCTTGCAGAGGGGCATTTCCCTGCCGAGGCTGGGGCCATGTTATGCTCCTCCCAGCTTGGTGCCCCTGCCAAATCCTTTGGGCAGCCATGGCACGCCAAGTCGCCCTGCCTGCTGCCAGCGCGTGCGCAGCAGGAGGCCTGGACAGTGGTACGGTTCCCTCCCAGAACCCCTGGCTGCCCCTGAGTGGAGTAGATGGAGCTCTATGTCAATCCCTACAGGAATTGGACCTGGACCTGTGGGAACTGCTGTCACCATCCCACCGTGGCTGTGTCCCTGCTTGGCCTAGCTGGTGGGGAGGAGGCAGCCGCTAACAGGAAGGACATGCATGTTAGCAATGAAAACACGGCAGTGAGAGGAAGCAGAAGCAATGCATTATTGATGGAGCTATTTGATGCTGCTATATTCGGAGAGCTGCTCCGGAGTGTTCGGCAGCACCGTGGGGGGGGTGGCAGGGGATGAACTCAGCTGATGAAGAGTTACCTGTTTCGAGTCAACCATATGCAACCACGGCCCTGTAAGATGTACCTTCTCCCAGGGGAGCTTCTAGTGTGGGAGGGCACAGTGACCTGTGGGTACCAGGAGGGATGGCAGCGTTAGTGGGTGGGGGCTTGGTAGGTGGCAGCTCTTCGCTATGTAAGTCTCTCATGGATGCCAAGGATCCTCTGTAGCTTGGGAGACAAGAGTGGAGGGAATGGAGGGGAAACAGTGGGCCAGGGACCAGGGTGCTCTCCCACCAGGGCTGACTTCCTGGAGTTGCAGGGCTGGGTGTTGAGGATTCTGCTTTGGCTTTCCTTTGAAGCAGCAGTGCCTGTCCCTTGGAGGGTAGATGGTCTTCTTGGGAGACAGAGGGCAGGTGTAGGATGCTGGGGCTGTGCAGCCATGCTTCATGTGACCCCCTCCCTGCTGTGGGTTCCCAGGCCGGAGAAGGGGCTGTAAAACGAACCATTCTTGTAACATGAGAGAATCCACCTGGAGGCTCTGGAGGAGCCTTAAAGCCCTCCAGTTCTGGCAGGCTGGCCCCGGACTTCTGCAGAGGAACTGGGGCTCACTGCTGTAGGTGGCCATGCTGGGGCTGAACTCTTGCAGGACATGCATTGGGACGTCTCAGGGACAGCACAGGAACACTGTGGGCATTTCTCTGGTGCTGGTGTCATGGGGAAACCTGCTTCTAGCAGGATATGCCAAAGCTTGCTCGTGGACTGCACCTTTCCCTTGGAGCCTGTGGGCAACCCAGTGGTGATGAGGCTGACCCACCACACCAGAACAAGATGTGATGTGAGGGTGGATGCCCCATATGAACCTCATGCACTCTGGGGTTCTGCACCCCACTGTAACCTTTCTCCACATCCTCTTTTGGAGGGGATGGTCACCAATGCATGCACTTGGTTGCTGCTTGTCCACTGCTCACATACTCAGACTGATTTCTCTGTCCCATGCAGGATGATCAAGATGTGACCCTGTAACTTTCCATCCTGCTCCGGTAGCTTTTTCCCAGCCCTTTGGCTTTATTTCTGCCTCTGAGTGTCTGAAAGTGGTTCTGGTTTTGAAGGGTTAATCCCAGGAGCCCCCAGGATCTGCTGCCTGCTTGGCATGACTCACCATGTAGTTTCCAGCCTCCCCCAAACCTCCTCTGGAGAGATGGAGCCGTGGCTTCTCCAGCCAAAAAAGGGGGCTCCTCCTGCCCCAGAACTCCCTTTTAATCTTGTCATGCATAGCTTTAGGGGGGAGAGAAGCCCCTCCTTGAGAAACAGGGAAATAAAACATATTTCTGTTTGAAGAATGGTAGGATTTGAGGGGTTGGCTCTTGTGTTCTGGAAAGGGGGGGCTCCAGGATGCTGTGCTGCACTGCTGCAGGCTGCATCTGCGTGCGTGCAATGGTGCCCAGGTCTGGCTGCTATTTGGACAAGTCCATGAGGTTTAGAAGTGCCAGGCCAGGCCATCTCCCGGTGCAGGCTGTGCTGTTTGCAGAGCTAGCAGATTTTTATTACTATTTTTTATGTAAGCGTGTGTCTGCGTCCCTGCTCTACGCCTGCGCTTGCCAGGGCCCCGGCTGGGTGTCAGTGTGAGCATGCCCTGCCCCCTGCCCTGCTCACCTGGGATCCCTCATGCACCCTGCGGGCACACACCAAGCCATGGCCATAGGGATCAGAGAGACCTGGGCATCCCCTGGCTACCATGGTCCCCACTGGGCTCTTCCCATCCACTTGCCTGGGGTGTACCTCTGTGCTCACTCCTGCTCCCGAGCTGCTGCCAGTTCCCTGGGCTGAGACCTGTCCTGGGTGTTGGATCAGGGCTGGACTTTGGGGAGACCAGGCAGGCATGGGGCCCTTGCTAGGGGGCAAGTGGAGGCTGTGATCTGGAGGATGCAGTGCCCTACCACAAAAACTGGATAGCCCCCTCTTCTCCCCTCACAGTGTGGGCATGAGCACATCATGAGGAAGAGGCTCCCCCACACTGCTGCTGCCACACACACTTCCCAGCTGCATCCCAGCCCTTCTGCTCTCCATCCAGCATCTATTTAATTATTAACTCGGCTATAACCATAAACAGCTGGGGCTGCTGCAGCCACGTGGACCAGTCCAGCGCTGTCGTCAGAGCTGAGCCAGGACACGTGAGCAGTCCCGGAGGGCTGCTGAGCCCCGGGATAAATTGCTCCAGGCATGTTTGCTGTGGATGCACTGGGCTGGGCCATGGGGCCTGAGGATGAATGGGGGCTGCTCTCTGATCCCCTGGTCATGGCACTGGTGTCTCTGATATGGGGACAAAATGCCCCTTTTTTCACTGTTTTGCAGAATTTTGCAAAGTAGCAGTGTGGTGTTGAGTGCTGGTGGGTGGTTGTGCCTCGTGCATCTTTGCGCGTTGGAGTGGGAATGGGGTGCAGGTGGACTGTGTTTAATGGCCTGTCTTGGCGAGGAGGGCTGTGCCATCCCATAGCTGTCACCAGCATTGCAGCCAGCTCTTTTTTTGGGCTAATGACAGTGGGGGTCAGCATGCTGCAGCCCCATCTAATCCAGTGCCACAAGATTTGGTCTGGCAGGAGGACAATGCACAGAAGGGGCAGCGTGCTGGGGCACTCGCAGCATCCCTGTGCCCAGTTAGCATGGCACTGACAGCATGGGTACCTCCAGCTGCATGGAGTGTCACAGAGGTTTTTAGGTTTACAGTGAATTTTTCTCTCTGTAAATCTGGGGTTTACAAAGAGTTTTGGTCTATTTAGCCATGTGCCTGTGGAACATGATACTGCAGGGTAGCCTGTGAGAGGAAGGGGAAATCATGATGGTGCAATGTGGAGCAGGACAGGGTTGGAGCCTCACTCAGCTGATGAGTGTAGGGGACAGGAGTGAGGGGTTGCTGCCTGTCCCTCTCCAGTGCTGGTCCCAGGCAGCAACATGGTTGGGTAGCAGGGGGCTGCCCCCAGTCTTTGGGTGCAGGGCTTTGGGGGTGCACAAGCACAGAGGGGAGAACACCTCCAAAACCTCACGGATGAGGTTTTGCACTCGCCATATCTGCTCTGTTGGGCAGGAGGGGGTGGGGGGGAAAACAAGTGTTCGTGGCAGGACCCAACTAGTTGTACCTGCATTACCCCAAGGCTCGGGGAGATGAGGTACGGGCCTGGCCCTGCAAGCAGGGGGATGTGGGAGGGTGTGCACGCCCCAGGCATGGGTGCATACCCAGCCGGGGCTGTGCCGGGAGGCGTTCGGGAAGGCATGCAGGTGCATGCCAGCCCATCGGCTGAAGACCAGCCCATGTGTGTAGGGTGAGCTGTACCAGCACGTGTGTGTGTGTGTGTGTGTGTGTGTGTGTGTGTGTGTGTGTGTGCGCGCGTGTGCACACGCTGAGCCCATGGGCTTGCCGGCTGGGCTGGCAGCAGAGGTTTGTACCAGTCTGACTTGCCAGAGCAGGAGCAGAAGCTGCAAGGGGCAGATGTGGGGCAGAAGGGGAGTGGGAAAAATGTTTTTTGGTTTTTTTTATAACGGAAATTTTCATAATGGGAATTTTTGTAAAATCTCCGAATAGGAAGAGGTTGCAATTTTATCAAGGAAAAGAGACTCTGGGGGTGTGATGGCAGTTGCAAACTGGAACATTTTATTTTTCATCCCCTCTCCCAAACAAACCGGTTGTATTTTTTCTTTTGTCGTCCTAAACTGGGGGAAAGGGAATCAAGTTTCAAAAAGAAAAAAAATAAAAAATCCTGAAAAAACTTCAGACACCCCGAAACCAAGCTAGGGAAGAGGTCTATTTTTTATTCAAACTTTCGCAGAAGGGAAAGAACCCTTGCCCCGGCTGGTGCCGAGCTCCTCAGCGGGACGCGGCTCCCGCATCCCCATCCCCGGGAGTGCCCGTACCGGCGCCGCGCGGCGGGGACAGCTCTCCGGGGACCCCCTTTCGGCCGTCACCCCTGGCCCGTGGGCCCCCGGGCGGCGCGGGTCGGGGGAGCCGGTGCGGGGGGAGCGGGCCCCGCTGCCGCCNCGCTCCCCGACGGGCCCCCGTACGGCCCGGGGTCCCCGCGGCAGCCCCCCTGCCCGCCCTCTGCTCCCCCGGCCCGGCTCTCCCTTTCCCCAGCTTCCTTCTCCCTCCTCGACTCCCCTCTCCATCCTTACCCAGTTCTCCTGTCCCTCATCCCTCCCCAGCTGCTCAGTGCATCCTTGGCCCTCAGCTCGTTCCCTCCCCTCCAGCTCCCATGTCTGTCCTCCCCCTCCCTGCCTGTGGTGTTCCTGCCCTCCCCTGGCTCCCCTTTCTTTCCACCACATACTGGCGTTTGGAGCGGCACCCCCAGCCTGGTGGGGTGCTGCCAGCAGCCCCCATGCCCTGCTGTGCCCTGATCCATCCCAGCCCACGGCTCCCTTTGTTCTTCTCCGGGTTCCTTCCCCTGCCGAAGCCCCTTGACAGCTGCCCCACGCCCTCCTGGTCCCCCTGTGTGCGCTGTCACGGGGTTTATGGGGCCAGTGCCTGTCTCTGGGGGCTGCTCACCCACCGCAGCTCACTGCTTGCTGCAACTTCATCCTTGCTCACAGTTCAAAGGGTCCCGCCAGCCTCACACGGGTGCCTCAAATGGAATAAAAGGTTCAAGGGGTGCAAACACGAGGGCCACGCATCTCTCAGAAGCTGCCTTCCCTGGTGTCCAGGCTCAGGGGGCCATGGGTGCAGGGGGTTCATCCTCCTTGGCAGACAAAGCACCGGCTTGACCTGGGCCAGCCAGAAATGGGGACTAGGCTGAGGGTGAGCACAGCATCCTTGGGAGTGGGGTGGACTCAGCAGCTCTGTCAGTTAGGCACCAGCATGCATGGCAGAGCTGCAGAGGGGTGTCTTAGTCGGGTGGGTGTTTTCCTGGAGTCCCTGTGGCAGAGCCTGCTGTGTGGTAGGGTGCCCTGATCTCGCGTGACTGGCCTAGTAATCTCTGCCAGCTCACCCGCTTGGGATGGATGATAAGCACTACTGGGGCTCCCTTGGCTTGGGCAGCCCCTGATCCTATCACTGCTGCCTTAGCTGGCAGAAGCCAGGCACCATGGCAGGAACCTGCTGAGGAGCTGCCATCCCTAGCCAAAGCCAGTGCCGCGGCAGGAGCCAAAACCAGAGGTGTCAGCCACTCTCAGGGGTGAGGTGTGAGCAAAGGGTTCCAAGGCTGTGGGGTCTAACAGGGAGTCACCTTCTGGAAGCACACAGTGTGCACTTACCCACACTGCGAACCGTCACCTACTTTCTTCTCACCAGGAGGGTCTGAGCCTGCTGGAGGGCTGGGGCAGGCAGGTGTGAGGGCAAACACCCTGTCCCAGGGTCTTCCCAGTTGTTCTCCACATGCTTTCGATAGCAGCTCATCTGAGCAGTTTTGCAGTGACTCCTCCAGTGCTGGTCAGGTATCAGCTCTTACTGCTTCTGTTGCAAGTATGGGTAAATATCAGTGTCCTTGTTCCTTTAAAGCTTTAGGTTTTGGAGTGTTCTCATTGTGGGGGAGTTATGGTTTTCACTGAAGTAGAACTGAATATGGTCTTTCTGCTCCTGAGGCTGTAGAAATCCCAGGTTTGTGATCTGAGCACCCCTTAAAGACTGAGTCGTGCTGAGCAGAATGACACAGTTATTGTCATGCCCATAAGTTGTGTTGCTTCAAAGAGGAAAACTTGTGATCCAAGGGAGACAGGCCGGTGCTGGAAGGTTTGGTGGCACAAAGGTTTTGTTGTTGTTTGGTGACTTTTCCCCTTACCAGGAGCAGGTTGCAATCCATGTGAAGTAGGAAAAGGGCAGTGAAAAGCCACAGTCATTCAGTTGAAGCAGAGATGCCCCAGGCTGGGGACCTGGAGACTCTTTCAGCTTCTTTTCAGAGAGCAGTTATAGCTGGTGGCCCTGAGCTTGCTTAGCCCTCAGGATGCGGGAGCAGAGGTTGATGTGGAGCAGTCCAGCCCCAGGACTCCTTCCCTATTCCATGGCTGGCAGGGTGGCAGCAGTGCTTGGCCCAGAGTGGTCTCTCTCAGCATGCCCTCTTTCATGTGCTTGCAGCTCTCCACTCACGTGAGCTTGATGTCTACATTAACAATAGAACATAAAGCCCTATGTGGTGGCAGAGAGGATGGCACTTCTCTTGGCTCTCTCCCTTGGAAACATCCCGTCCTCTGAGTGGTCTGGGGACAGAGTGCTCCTGCTGTTGTTTGCTCTCTGTGTGTTTGTGGGTTGTGACACTTGCCGCATTGAGGTTTGCTGCCCCGTGGGTTGCTGTTGTTTTGGGTGGAGTTGTAAACAGGGATGCTGGGATAAGAGGGTTTCCCTGGGGCTGGGTTCCTCGTGCCTTCAGGAGCACCAGGTAGGTGTGCTTGACCATACCCTGTCCTTCTGCTTCCTGGGGTTTTGGCCCTGTCCTGCGCTGGTTGTCCAAAGGCCTGACACCGGAGGCAGCACATGCTGCCAGTGCAGCCGTGTGAGTCCAGCAACCACTGCATTTGCTCTGTCCCCAGTGCTGCCGGCAGCCTGCCTGTTCCTCGTTCAGCTGTGCCTCTTAACCAAGTACGGAGAAGAGAGTTCTACCTGAGCAGGAGGGCGGAGGCTTGCCCTGGCAGCTCGAAGAAGCAATGGAGGTGCTTTGTAAGCTGCACTGATTAGGTTCTCGCCATGCTCGCACTGTCCCTCCTCTCCATGGGCATCCATGAGTGGTCCAGACCTTGTGGCAGGTGCTGCACGCCTGCATCATGTCATGGTTTGTCCCCGGGTGCGTGCTGCCCCAGCGAGGCCGGCTGGGTCCTCGCGGCGGGAATTATCCAGCTTTTTTCCCCCCTCCGGAGCGGGCGTCTGGCCGGCTGCCAGGGCTGCGGGGCTCCACCTAGGAGGCAACATGGAGCAAGGCGGCCGGCGGCAGCGGGGCCGCCGTCTCCGGAGACTACGCGTCCCAGCGTGCAGCTCTCGGCGCCGTTGGCAGCGGCAGGGAGCGAGGGGGAGCGTTGCATCCCGGGATCGCAAATCTCCATGCGCCACGTGGGGGCTGACAGCCTCCTGCGCTCTGAGGCAGCAGCACTGGGGGTCCCGCCGGCCTGGAGGATCACTGTGGATCCCCCTCTCTCAGTGTAAGGACAGACCTCAGCTCTTGCTGCCGCTTCCCTGCACTGTGGCTCTCAGCTCCAGCTCTCCCGGGGAGATCTTGTCCCTGTGGAGAGCTGCCTTGAGCAGCAACCCCACAATACCATGCAGAGCTGTGTAGTTTTGCTCCACCATGTGCGTGGCAGCCAAGCACCCGTGAGCAGGGATGTTGGCTTCATGTTCCGCAGGGCTATCGGCATGGTCAGATATAACTGAATTTTTTTGTGTTGCTGCAGAGCCTAGAAGACCTTTGATGGTGAAAATCCTAGTTTGTCAGGAGGCTTTTATTCTAGGTATGCTGACAGGGTTTTTTTTCCAGCCTCATGATTCCCGCACGATGTTGTTCATTTGTTTGCCGGTGCTGCACCAATATGTGCTGCAGGAGGGATGTGAGCCTGGTCGCTGCAGGGTGGCAGGGCCCCAGGGTGAAGGGGTTTGGGAGAGAGGAAAAGTGTCTGAAAATGTGAAAGGTGCATTCCTGAGGCTGAAACCGACAGCGTTTGATTATGGATCATCTTTGAGACAGTGAACTGAAAGGAGTAATTAGGGACAGTGGGATATTTCCCTGAGAGTTGCAGGAAATGACTGCCTCGTGGTAAGTTGATAGTAGTGGAGCTGAAACTAGGTTATCTGTGGGATTGCATCTGGGGCTTGCAGCCTTGGACGTGATTCAATTTTCTGACTGTTTTGCAATTGGCAGGGTGTGCTTTTCTCCCTTTTTCCCTCCTGGAGAATTCCCCGTCTACGTGTCTGAATCATCTGAGGAACAAAATGGGAAAGGGGAGACTCCTGCTCTCCCTAGGTACTGCAGGGCGGTGCAGTTTCCTGGGGCCCCAGCTGAATGTCCAGCTCCAGAGCATGCCTTTCCTGGGAGACCCTGGACCCTGGCACAGCTGGGGGTGTGGGACCGTGCTGAGCTCTGACCTGCAAATCCACATCCTGGCCAGGTTCTCCTCACCTGGTGCTTCCAGATAGCGCTACTTTGCAGCCTACATCAAGATTGTCACTTTGTAATAATATGCTGCAGGAAATTATCCCTTCTCTGGCTATCCCCCTAAATTTGTGACCTGATCTGCAGAGAAGAGCACCCTTGGGTTCAGATGCTTTGTGTGCTGCTGTGGGGGACTTTTGCACTAATATTGCAGGATGTGACCTGGGGCTGGGACACCATGCACAGCCACGTGGTGTGGTGTGGGCAGGGAGGCAGCTTGTGGTCCAGATAAGCTCTGTGAACTGCTCAGATGTGCGGCTTGGGAAAAGTGAGAGAGTAATCCCTGCATGCAGCCGGACAGGCGGCAATTCGGGTTTTGCCTTCGGACAGGTCAGGGCCAGGCAGTGTCCTGGCTGGGGTCAGTCTCTGAATGATGCTGAGTCTGTGGCAGATGGTTGCCTCCAAAAGTGGTATCTCCTCTTCCCTGGAGAGCCCAGCCTCGTGGGAGCTTCGGCTTCATCGGTTCTTAATTTTTAAAGCAAACGGGTTCTGCAAGTTGATACCGTCACTGATAATGTCTCAGGCCATGTCCTGGTGGGTTCCACCTGGGTTCCTGTGGGCTTAACAACAGCATCGGAGTTTGCAACTGGCCTCTCTCAATCCCCTCAATTCCAAAGAAAAGGAGAAAGAAGAGGTGCAAGCAGGCTTGTGGGGGCAGACCATGGAGTGCTCCATGTGCTTCTGCCTGTCCCAGTCACTCTGAATACTTCGTGTTTGCCTTCCAGCCTTGCCAACTTCCCGGACACCAGGCACTATCACTGGGCAAAACCACGTGAATTATTTGAGACGCTGCCCTGCACCCAGTCCCAGATAGCACTCTCATGCCAGCAGGACTGGCCTGGGAAGATGTATTTCTTCCCGCTATCAGGGCTCCCACACCCCATCGAGGCAGCCCTGTGAAACAATGCCGCTATTTACACTTTAAAGCCTAGTTAGGCAGCCAGGAAGCAAGCATGGAGCATGCCGGGAAGCAGAGGCTGCCTTTAGTGAAGGCTAGCCTCTCTTCCTCCCGGGCTGTTGGGAGGAGCAGGGCACTCCCCGGCTGAGCTGTAACCCTGTGGACCCTTGCAAGCCCCAATTCTTCTTTTTTTTTTCATCATTTATGTTTGTAGCCTCTGCCTTGTTGGTGAGCTTTGCCACTTGCACAGAGAGCGCACTGGCTGCCCAGACAGGGATGGCTCCTGTCTGGTAGAGGGGCACCGATACCTGCCAGTGGCCACAGGTGTAGGAGGAACAAGGTGATGCTGCTGCTTTGCTTTATCCTCAGCAGTTCTTTGCTCTTTGATGGTGAACTGAAGTTCTGGGAGTTCAGGCAGGGCTCTTCTCCCTGCTTTTCATGTTCCCTGCCCAGGTAGGCAGCTCCATGGTGCTGGTCTCGGCTCTCACAGTACCCTACTATCTCCTGTGTGTGTTGGCTCTGTGAGGTGTCCACCGTGCTTTTGGTGCCTTGGGAAATCTGGTGTTCCCCAGCTCTGTGCACTTGGCTAGGATGTGAATCATTCCTGCTCTAGCAAACCCACCGGAGAGTGCACCAGAAGAGCTTTCCCCATAGGGCTGACAGTTCGCAAGCAGGGACAGCAGAGGAGAAGGCGTGCGGAGGGTTGGGCAGTGCTGGGCTGTGCATGAGTCATGGGCAGAGCACCTGCCTTCTGTTCCCTGGGCGGCCGCCCACCTGGAGCTCTTTACTTGCCCACGCTTTTGTGGCAGTGGCCTCAGTGGAGGATGTTGAGCTGTGAGATCCCTTCACGGGGTTCCCTTCTCCCTTGCCTCCACGCTGAAGAGGAGCCATGGAGCCTGCCACCTGGCCACGAGCACTGTGCTGTTTGCCCAGACCTGCCTGGGCCGGTAGCTCACCAGCTGCAGCGTCAGCCTGATTTTTTCCCTTGCTGAGTGTTTTTGTGTCGCTGGGCCAGCACCCGTGAGCGGCCACAGGCTCCTGTTGCCTCGTGTTCCACAGGGGCATTGCATGCTCAGCCACCAAGCAGCATCCTTGTTTGCACCAAACCTGCCTGGATCACCAAGCCTGCCCAGATCCTGTACTCAAGGCAGAAGGCAGAGCAGGGGCATGCAGAAACACCAGCTAGGGCTAGGCACTGGGCTTGGCTTGGGATGGGCCGCATCCTGCAGATCTGTGTCACTGCACATGGCTGGACAGGGTTTGCAGGCAGGTGGGTTAGTGTGAAGGAAAGAGGTGGTAATGGAGGGATGTCCCAGACCAGCAGCATGACCTATGTGTGAGTAAAAGTTGGTGTTCCTGCTGCTGTAAGGTAATTGTGTTACTTACTTCCTGTAATGTGTGTAGTGTGTCTACAGTGAATGTAGAACTTGGACAGCTTGTATCAAATCCTAAGGCTGTTGTTAGTGTCATTTCAAACCACTGAATCCAGTGACATATATTACACTGCATTAAAAATAATACTTGGTCAGGATGCCAGTCCTGCTGAGGTCACATAACAGGCTCCTCTCCGCTCCTCCAGATCCTGACATAGGTCACTCAGTAGAGCTCCAAAACCAGGGTGTGTCCATGGAAATGGAGGCTTGGGTAGAAATGGTCGCCTGGCTTATCTGCCACCTCCAGCAGCAGGGAGCTAGGGAAGAGCATGAGAAGCACAACGGATGGAGAGTGGTGTGTCTCTCTGGTTTCACCACCCCAGGAGACCTTCCTGCACCCTGAGAAACAAGGTGGGGACTGAGGACAGCAAGAGCCTTGGGAATTTAGTCTTCCCATATCTCATCAGTGAATAAAAACAAAGAATTGAAGGATGAGACCTGCTGGGTCTGATTTTTTTCTGCCCCTCAGGACATGATGACCAGAAATAAGCAGTGCTCCAGCCATTGCTGTCTCTGCCTAATGAATCGGTTTGTTTTCAAATTGGGAGTTTTGGGAAGTTTCTTATGCATTGAATATGCTTCATTGTCATGTTGTGTAACAACAGAATGGAGGAAATAGAAATGCTGTGTTTCTAGTATAGTTTGGGCTGAATTATTATGTCTGTTAGGCAGAAGTTGATGTGGATAAAGCAGAAAGCAAAAACTCCTTTGCAGTAGCAACTGACCAGCACCAAACTCCCTATTAAAAATTGTTTTATATATGAAAACATTCAGTAAGAGCAAGGGCTGACATTGTCAGCAGCCATATGAGAAATTGTGCCATGTCCCACTTTTCCTCACTGCAGGCGGGCGGGAGTGGGAACAGTGAGCCACGGCTGAGTGGCTGTGCTGGCTCCAGCCCCACAGGACTGGTAGATCCTGGTGGGTGCTGGAGAAAGGCTGGGTTTAGCTGCTGTGGGGAAACGTGGTGAAAAGACCTCAAGAAAATCAAGAAGTAAAACACTTACTTCCCCTGTTGCAAGTTGGATTTAATGTCAGGGAGGTGATCCCCTCTATTTTTGACCAGTTCTTTCTCAGCAGTTTGTGCAGTCCCTGTGACTGCTAACTTGGGGTCCCAGACGGCTCCGCGGGGGTGAAGGTGATGCCTTGGTTATTCACCTCTGTTGGCTAATGAGCTCTGTTGCAACAAGCTGGACATCTTCAGTCCCTGTGCTGGTGGCACTGCTTTCCTTGACTGTGGTGCTTTTTGCTCCCCTCCTGTATCCATCATATTCGAGCTGCTGCTCCGATCCTGTCTCCGCACCCTTCTGCACAGCCTGGCCATGGAGTGGAGCGCAGAGGGACAGTGGTGTGTCTGGCGCCTCTGGGACGCTTCCCTCCGCTGCTGGGTTTGCTTTCTGCAGTACCGGGTAGCAATCCCGGCAGTTCGTGGCCGTTGGGAAGTGCCCGTCCCAGAGCCGTGTGCGGGCGGGCAGCCGATGGGGATCCCGCCTTGGCCCCGGCTGCAGCGGTAGCCCGGCACGGCCGGCTCCGGGGCCCCCGCCTGCGGCGGGACGGGGGGAGACGTGTCTGTGCGCGGCAGGGCCGGCTGAGCCGGTGGAGCCGGAGCTGCCTGGCAGCTCGCCCACTGCTGCGCCCCATCCAGGTCAGCCCGTCTGCCCGCCTGCCTGCCGGGAGGGAGGGAGCCGCGTGCCTCAGCAGCATCCTGGCGCAGCGTGCCGGGTCCTGCCAGCCGCGGGGCGTGCCGGGGCTCCCCCGGGGCTCGGGAGCGGTGCTGGCAGCCACTGCTCCCGGGAACCTGCCCTTGTGGTGGGAGTGGGCTGGTGAGTGTGGGAGCCTCTGGCTGCCCCTAAGGAGCCTGGATGGGGCTGGCTCTGCCCAGCATGCCTAATGTCTTCTGTTGGCAGGTCTGGGGGCCCCCGGGTTGCTGGTTTCACACGTCGTATGCTCCGTTGCAGACCCCATCACAACTTCATGCCCCTCTGTGTCCTTTGCCCCGGTGCTGTGGTGGGCAGTGAGGCTTTGGGATGGTTTGATCACAGCTGGGGGCTGGCGTGTGGGATCTCTCTGTCCGCCTGGATCCGGGTGGCCACTGGCCTGCTTGAGCGGCAGATGGTGGCTGCCTGGGGACCCGGCATCCATCCCTCCGGGCGATTATTCACCCGTCACCATGACGATAGAAAGGTCAGCAAAAAGACCCTGTGTGATTCCCGGGTCGGTCAGTGGGATTAGGAGCAGTGTGGGAGGGAGGGCTAGGGCCCAGCCAGCCCCTCTTCAGGCTCACCAGCTGGACTGTCCCCCTCGGGCACATCCCCAGAGCCCATCCAGCTGAGAACTGACAAACTTTGGGTACCAGTGAGAAACCCTTGGGATGCAGTTGGACCCCTCTGGCTGCTGATCCTGAGAGCTCAGCCTTGACCCTGTGAGTTCTATCCTGCACAGGGGAGGCCTGGAGCTGTGTGTGGGATGAAGGGAATAGGCTGACATCAGGGGGGAAGCAGGGAAGGGATGGGGCTGTGCTGATGGAGGCTTGACTGGTCCTGCATCCTTCCTCCTCCTCCTATCCTCCTCCATATCCTTCCTCCATATCCTCTTCCTCCTCCTCGAAGCAGCAGCAGGGTGTCTCTCCTTGCAGGGTGCCCCTGACTGACCCCTCCCTCTCTCTCTCTCTCTCTCTCTCCAGGCTGTTCCTCTAAGTCATTCAAGCTGTACTCGCCAAAGGAGCCCCCGAACGGCAACGCCTTCCCCCCCTTCCACCCAGGCACCATGCTGGATCGAGATGTGGGGTGAGCTGGGGCCCAGGGAGGGTTCTGCAATGTTGAGGACACTCTGCAGTTTGCACCCAGGGTCTCTGTGTTATGCTTTCTGCAGCAAACAGAGACTGCAGTGCATGGAGTTCAGTTAGCACAAGAGCAAAGAGGGAATTGGAGCAGGCGCAGGTGATAGTGGGTTAAGAATGAGTGATACTTGGAAGGAAGGAAGCCTCCAGGTCCTGAGCTCTGTCAGGCCAAGCCCTTTGCCTGGCCAAGCCCCTGGGATGACAGGGAGCCCTCCCAGCTCCTGCCAGAACAGCCCCTTCTTCAATGTCTGTCTTGCCTGGCACCAGTCACTGCTGCAGAAGAGCTGAGTATGTCCCCAAGGAGCAGTTGGCTAGGCCCTGGGGTGGAGCAGCCAATGATGTGGGATCAGAGCCCAGTTTTGGGCTAGAGGTTGCCTCATGGGGCTGTAAGATATTGGCAGCCAGAGTACAGTTTGCACTGTGGGGAGGGTCTCACCTCCAGTGAGCCTGACTTGACTGCCTGCTGTAGCCAGGGAAGGAGGAGCTGTGGTGAGCAGGGAGATCCCTGCTAGCACTGACATGCCTGCATCTCTTTCCACTGCTAGACCTACTCCTATGTACCCACCGACGTACCTGGAGCCTGGAATCGGGTAAGCATGGGAGGCTTGCGTGGACCCTGCTTGTGGGGGAGCTCATGCCTGTGGTGGGGGTGCCTCAGCGTGCTCGCTGGCTGGGGCTTGTGGGAGGATTGCTCAGATCCTGCCAGCCCTGGAGGGGCTGTATATGTTCCCCCTGTGGGCTCAGGACACCCTGTGGCTGCCTTCCCCCCTGATGGCTTGCTGTGCTCTCTGAGCAGGAGGCACACGCCGTACGGGAACCAGACCGACTACAGGATATTTGAGCTCAACAAGCGGCTGCAGAACTGGACAGAGGTAGGCAGCTGGGAGAGTGAGGGTTGGCCAGGGCAGTATTTTGGCAGTGGGGGCCCCCCCCACCTTCTCCCACGTGTGGCTGTGGGACAGGGCTTATCACCCCCATCTCCGAGCACTCAGCTCGGAGCGCAGTCCTCCATGGGTGGCTGCTGTGCCTGGCAGCCAGTGTCTGTCTGTCTGTCTGTCTGTCTGTCTCTCCTCCCCATAACTTAGCATCTCTCTGCCATCCCCAGGAATGTGACAATCTGTGGTGGGATGCCTTCACCACAGAGTTTTTTGAGGATGATGCCATGTTAACAATCACTTTCTGCTTGGAGGATGGACCAAAGAGATACAGTGAGTACCAGCTTGAGCCCTCCTTCCTAAGGGCATTGCCCTTCAGCAGGAGACAGTTGTGTGCTCAGGGGGATGTGGGTAGGGTGTCAGAGCTCAGCTGTTTCCAGCCAGGAGGAATGGGGGGGACCCTCCATGTACATTCCAAGGAACATCTGGATAAGCTGGGTTTACTGATCTTACTTTCCTCCTTGTCGTGCTGCAGCGATTGGCCGGACTCTGATTCCCCGTTACTTCCGCAGCATCTTTGAAGGGGGAGCCACAGAGCTCTACTACGTGCTCAAGCACCCCAAGGAGTCCTTCCACAACAACTTCGTCTCACTGGACTGTGACCAGTGCACCATGGTCACCCAGCACGGCAAGCCCATGTTCACCCAGGTACTGCCTGCGCCAACAGCTTCTGCTGCCCCTCCTGCCTTGGTTTTTTGTGCCCTTTTGGTGGCTACAGTCCCA
Organism: Tichodroma muraria; assembly: GCA_013390105.1. NCBI lineage: Eukaryota > Metazoa > Chordata > Aves > Passeriformes > Sittidae > Tichodroma > Tichodroma muraria. Next base: position 59,711 of record WAAG01080349.1, read on the forward strand.
TGGGGCTTATGGGTATGGTTTCTGCTGAGACTCCTGAGAGACAGAGGCAAGCCACTATGAGAGTGTTCCGGTGTGCAGCAGTGGGTTCCCAGGGCGTCTGGGCTGGGGGAAGTTGGGGCAGTCTGTGCCTGACCCTGTATCCTGCCTGGCCAGGTGTGTGTGGAGGGGCGGCTCTACCTGGAGTTCATGTTTGATGACATGATGAGGATAAAGACGTGGCATTTCAGCATCCGCCAGCATCGAGAACTTATTCCCCGCAGCATCCTTGCCATGCATGTGAGTACAGCTCCAGGAGCTCCCCTGGGCATGAATGACACAGGGCTCCTGAGCTCCTCAGGCTGCTGTGCAGATTGGGGGAGCTCAATCCAGTCCCGCAGTGCAGGCCAGGGCATGGGAGGGCTGTTCCCAGCCTGGATGCAGCTGAGCCTTTTGTCCCTTTCACTCATAGGCGCAGGATCCCCAGATGCTGGACCAGCTATCCAAGAACATCACACGCTGTGGGCTCTCAAACTCCACACTCAACTACCTCCGAGTAAGTGTGCGAGAAGAGGGGGGCTGCAGCTCTGGCATGTCTTGTGCTCTCAGCTGCCTGATGTCTGGCAGCCCTGGGGTGTGGGTAGGCTGCAGGGCTGGCTTTGCGAAAGGGATCTTGCAGAGGGGCTGTAGAGAGCTGTGAGGCAGTGGGGTCTGCCAAATCCCACAAGGTCACGGCATGGCTTCGGTCGTTGCAGCACAGACGCCTGCCTGTAGAGGTGTTATGGTTATGGGGTCTCCGTTTTGCTGGGGCTGAGAGCGTTGCAATCTAACCCAGAGTCTGTCTTCTCTCTGCAGCTCTGTGTAATCCTAGAACCAATGCAGGAGCTCATGTCACGGCACAAGACCTACAGCCTCAGTCCCCGGGACTGCCTCAAGACTTGCCTCTTCCAGAAGTGGCAGCGGATGGTCGCTCCGCCCGGTGAGTCTCACACTGCCTGCTGTGCTGCCTGGGGGTCTCTTGGACTGCCTGCTCAGGCCCTGCCCTCGGTGCAGGCTTCTCCCAGCCCCAGAGCTGTTCTTGGCCTTGTTTCATGAGGCTGGGGGTGGTGAACCAGGTATTTGGCTTCTTTCTATGCTGGTCTACCTTCCCAGTGGGTCAGAGCAGGGCCACAGGCAGCCAATACTCCCTGCCTGGGGGCTGCCAGCTGCTTGTAGAAAGCAAAGTAGGGATGGAAATGTTCCTGCTCCCTCACCTGTCCTCTGATCTGGGAGGACAGCAGAGCTATGAAGGTGAGAGTGTTGATACAGCCTGGAGGGGGAATGTGGTCCTTGAAGAAGTAGGGTTTGCATAAATGGGCCTGGGGGGCACCAGCTTCCTCTTGCTGGGACTGACCATGTTATGTCTCCATCCTCCACCAGCCGAGCCAGCACGGCAGCAGCCCAGCAAGCGCCGGAAAAGGAAGATGTCGGGGGGCAGCACCATGAGCTCTGGTGGGGGCAACACCAACAACAGTAACAGCAAGAAGAAGAGCCCAGCCAGCACCTTTGCCCTGTCCAGTCAGGTACCTGTAAGCATCCCGTTTCCATTCTCTCTTTCTCCTCTGGGGTGGAGGGGAGGGTTCTCTGCCCCTGCTCCTGGGAGCTGCTAGGGGGAAACCCCCAGGGACTGCCTATCTGAGCCACTCCAGTTCTTCCCATGTGATGGGGAAAAGAAGGAGGGGGTGTCCCAGCTGCCTTCCCTGAGTCTCTTTGCTCTCCTGCAAGGGAGTGAGAATGTGTTTGCCCCACTCATTGCCCAAGCTGGGGTTCTGCAGTGGAGATGGGGAAGTGGCCCTACAGCTGGGGAGAGGGGCTGCGCTGATGAGAGGGGGGTCTAGCGGCCCAGGCTCCCCCCACCTCGATTATGTTTCGGGACCGTCTCCCCTTTCAGGATGTGATGGTGGTAGGCGAGCCCACGCTGATGGGGGGGGAGTTTGGGGACGAGGACGAGCGGCTCATCACCCGGCTGGAGAACACGCAGTTTGACGCCGCCAACGGCATCGACGACGAGGACAGCTTCAACAACTCGCCGGCACTGGGGGCCAACAGCCCCTGGAACAGCAAACCGCCCTCCAGCCAGGAGAGCAAGTCAGAGAACCCCACGTCGCAGGCGTCGCAGTAACGGCCCCCCCGCCGCCCCGTGGACTCAGTCCCAACCAATCTACCTGTACATTTGCAACGGAGAGTGACTGGGAAGCGGCGAGGTACCGGGCGCGGATCAGCGCCACGTGGATGATGGGGTGCACGGCCCGGGGTGCACGCCAGGCGGCAGCCCCCAGCCGTCACCCCCGCCGCCTCCCCGCACCCCCACACCTGCCTCCCTGACGGACCCCAGGGCAGGGGTGGGTTTCCAGGGCCGTAGCTTCATTATTCCCCCTTCGCTCTTCTTTTCTGCTTCTTGCCCAGAGAGCTTCTCATCCCTGTCCCAACATGCCTAACCCCTCCCTGCCGAGTGAGGGGGAATTAGTGGGGAGGTGTTGGCAGCAGCTGGCGTTACCAGATGCCATGTGTTTGGGGTCTGGCACAGCACAGAGGCCCTCCTTCTCCCTGGGCCCTGTGGCTGGTGTTTGCTGAGCAGCCCCTTGCAGTGGGGTTGTGCGTCCCTAGTCCAACGTGGGGCTGGTTGGGAGAGGCAGTGATGGAAAGCCTTCCCTGTACCTCGGGCTCTGCCAGGGAGCTTCCTCCGGCCAGGGTCAGATCCTGCAGTGCTGGGATGGTGTTGAGGATAGGGCCCCGTCTCATTTTCCCCACTCTCCTGCACCTTCCCTTTCCCCTCGCTCCCCAGAGCGAGAGTGCAGCACAGTCATGGGGGGACTCTTGTATATAGGAAGTGCGTGGTGGGGGGCTGGGGGGACACGGAGGACCCGTGGCTCTGCCAGAGCAGCCGGTGCCCTTGTTCCCTGCCTGCAGCCCCTGTGTTTCCCTCCACCCTGCGTGACTCTGCCTGGGGCCCCTTTGCAACCTCTGGCTCCTGGTACCTCCTACTTTTGTCTTTTTTTAAGAAAAAAAAATAATATTATTAAATTGTAAGTTTAAAAAAAAGAAAGAAAAAAAAATGGGAAAATACCCCCTCAGCCCTCTTGCCTATTCCCCACTCCTGTCCTGAGCTCTTTCACCCTGTCCTGACTTTTGTACAGGCTTCTTCTCTTGGAAGTCTCGTTTTATATCCAGTTCAGAGAGCTTCAAACCAAGGAGAGACTTTGCAGACTTCCTTTCTAATCCCTCCAGAGGCCAGGGGGGGCCAGCCCCCCACCTCCCTTCTCAATGTAAATCTTGTGTGCTGTTGTCCCCGCTCCCCCCCTCGGGTTCGTGTACCTCGTGCTTGTACATTTCCGCGCTGTAGACAGTGTGTACGATACTGTTCTTTCAATGTGTTATCACTAGAGCAGGTGCCTCCATTGATGTTAGGGGAAACGATGAGAAAAATAATAATTTTTGGGGTTTTTTTTTGGTTTAAAAAAAAAAAAAAAAGAGAAAAAAAATAATCCCTTCCAAGGCTTTTTCCAAGGAGAAGATGGGAGGTGCTGGGGGAGGGTGTTTGTGCTAGCTAACCAGTTCACCCCAGCAGCCTTGGAGTGGGGTTTTGGGGGAAGATGGGAGTCCGGGCTGCCCGTGGGAACCCCCTGGCATGCCCCATGGTGGGGTTGCAGCAAGTGCTGCTGTGGGGGGTGACTGCCCTAGTGGGGGTGTAAGTGTGTGTAAGAGCGTGTGTGCGAGAGGTTTGTGTGTCTGTCTGTGTGCGTAAGGGAGCCTGGGGCAGGCGGAGCAGCCCTGAAGTTTGGGGGAGTGATGTGTGCACTCCGTTCTCTCTGTCAGACCCCCCCCAGTTCCCTGCTGGGGATCCCACAGTCCGTGTCACACTGCCCCATGGGGCTTGGGGCAGGCAGGTGTCACTGAGGGCCTGCGTGTGCCTGGGAGCTCTGGCTGCTGCAGGGGTGCTGCTAGCGCCCCATGCCTTGCCCACTCGTGGGTGAGATTGCAGGAGGTTGCTGAGATGGGGTGGGGAACATCCTGTGTGTCCTCTCCTCTTGTCCCTGTGGTTGAGCAGGGAGACAGAGCCTTGAGTCAGCCCTGGTCCAATCTCAAGCTGAAGATCTCCGGAGAGATGTCTCTGTTGGCTCCTGGGCCCCTCCATGGGCAGGCTGGAGGTGGAGGGCTCGGCCCCTCAGATCCCCAGGCACGGGGGTCCTCACAGCCCCTTTGCGGGTGCGGGTGGGATCCCACGGTGGGAGCCCGGTGTGGCAGGGAGGGGGGCTCTGCGTCGCAGTTAAGGTACGATTCTCCACGCCATGCCACACGGCTGCTGTGGAGGGTGCAGAGCCCTCACTGCCATGGGCACACTGTAATGCCTTTTTGTTTCTTCCTTTTTTTTTTTTT